>KZ805300.1:867513-1031041 GCA_003073855.1 Periconia macrospinosa
GGTTTTTTTTTTTTTTTTTTTTTTCCGGCTAGCATTTTTAACATTAAAAAACGGACCTGCTTCTGCTTATATGTACTGACAAGTCTGATTTATGTGCGCGCGCCCATCCTCCCCCGTCCTCGTCGTCGATTCGTCCCTCCAAAAAGAAAGGAACCACACCAAATTAGATACCCGCACACTTCCAATGTTGCAACCCCACCCCCAACCCCCCCACACCCCAAAAAAAGCGGAAGGAAGGAAAGAAGGGAGAAAGACTAGACTGACACAACAATCTCTCTATCATTATCAATCACCAGGAGGAGGAGGAGAAAGCCAAGTCCAAGTCTAAAAGAAAGAGAGAAAAAAAGGGGGGGAAGGGAGGAAAAAGGGGGTGGAAGTTGAGCTTCCCCTACCTAACCTACCTAACCTAACCTACCTACTCTCTTACTTTCTTCTCCCTCCCTCTCTGCCCTTTTTTCCTTCCCGCCTTTTTTAGACATAGGGATATATAGATAAAGAAGATAATAAAACTTTTTCTAGCTCTTTTACTTCTTCTACTTCTTCTACTTTTTCTTCTTCTCCTAAGGATAATAATAACGAGAAAAAAAAAGTTAGTGTTTTTATTCTTTGTTTGTTTTTGTTTCCGTTTCCCCCCCCCCCCCCCTCTCTATGTCATTAGTCAGATTAAGAATATTCTTTCCTTTTCTTTTCTTTTTTCTTTTCTATTTCTTTCCCCACCGCTTAAGATAGGGCAAGAATAGAAAGGAATTAAGGAATAACAAGGAAAAACCGTAGTAGTTAGTTAAGTTAATGTAGTAGAAAGGGATATTATAAAAAAAAAGGGGGGGATATATTATATATATATGCGTGTTTGATGTTGTTATTATTGTTGTTACATTATGTATTAATATTAATTCCTAAAGTTCTATAGGGAAAAAAAAGACGACTCTGTCTGTCTATCTTGTCGTTATAATATAAACCTATTATTTAATACCACTCCTCCTACCCCCCCCCCCCCCCCACTTTTTATTTTTAGGAATAACTATAAAAAAAAATAAAAAAAAAAACAAAACAGAATAATAATAGTAGGACAGCAAGCAAGCAATAGGAAACGTAGGGGGGAAAAAAGACTTATAAATTTATATTGCGTGGAAAAAAAAAAAAAAAAAATTACTACTACTCCTCTTCTAAATTAAAAGGTACATGCACGCAATAAAACTTTCTCTTCTCTTCCCCCCCCTCCTTTCTCTCTCCACCTATTCAAAGAACAAAACAAAAACAAACCTTTCAAACCCCTCCTCCTTCCTCCTCCCCCACGCACTCCACACCATTCCACTCCACACCATTCCACTCCACACCATGCACGTACGTTCCGTTACGTTACGTTACGTTACGTGCCTTCCTTTATTTACTCTTACCTACTCACAACATAGGAAAAGAATTCTCATTCTCTAGTAACTACGTATGTACATACCAAGGGGGGACTGGATCGGTTCGACCGAACATGACCACTCTTTAAAAAAAAAAAAGTATAAAAGATGGATAAGGAAGATAAAAACAAAAAGGAAAAGGAAGACGAAGAAGACGAAGAGGAAAGATGAAGAGTGGGGTTAGGGTTTGGGGTGGGAGTAAACAACAACCAAAAAAAAAAAAAACATGTTTTATACAAATGTCCAGAAGAGGTAAAGAAGAGAACATGATGTTCAGAGAGGAGAGAGAAAGACACACACACAGAGACACACGAAAAAAACACACTTGAAATCACATACCAATTTCACGCCTTTCCTATTGCCCGTTTTTTTTGTTTTTTTCGCCTTGCCTAACCTACCCACCCCCCCCCCCCCCCCCCCCCCCCCCGTGGAACCTCTTATTCTATGTTTTTTCCTCATGAAAATTTGGTTCAAGGTGGGCTAATCGTGTTCATAAAGGAGAAAAGGGCAATTAAACTACATAATAGTCCAGATTGCGAGCAAAAGAAGAAAGAGAGAGAAAAAAAAAACATTCCCGGATTCCAACTCCCATCTTCCGTGTAACACCGACCACCCTTTGAAGTTTGGTTTCTCTAATCCGTAATCCTCCAGCTCTCGAACCATTTGAGATGGCTCCACTGGGAGCTGGGTCCCACCATACCGAAGCTGATGGCCCTGAACAAGACAAACAGGCCAATGACGGTCACGTACAGGACGCCATGGATGGCCCAGCTGATCTGTTTGTTGAGCGACCTTGTCGCCCAGTCGATACAGAAACCAGACACCAGGATAGCAAACCAGAGGGCGGGGTAGTAGTGGTGTACGTAGGTGACACGGCCCATGGCGACGAAGGGAATATAATGAAGGAACCAGCCAATAATAGGGTAGATACCAGAGTAGTGGATGTGATCGATGTCGGCAGGTTTCAAGTCGGGGTAACCTCGCTGCCAACGGATGACGTGCCATGCAACTATGAGGGCAAGCACACCGAGACTGGCTGTGCTACCCCAGTAGACAATGGGGTTGCCAAGGAGGAAGTACTTGACGACTAAGATGATCGTTAGCATCTGTGCGTGAATTGTTGCCAAGCATAAAACTTACTATCATCGTTCCATCCACACATTCGAAGACCAACATGGAGGATTGGCCATTGCCAGAAGCTCGACGCAAGATCGTCCTGCTTATCTGGGTCGGGGACAAGTGCGTTGTTGGATGTCATCATGGCGACGTTGAGGTGGATAAAATCCTGGAAGAAGGGCGACTTGTAGGATCCAGGGTCACCAGCAGGGACTTGAATAAAGGTGTCAGTAGTAGAATATATGTGTCATAAAAGGATAACTCACGCTTCTCGTTGACATGGCTCTCAACGTTCCAGTGAGTATACACGTCGCGAGGGTTGTTTTGCTTCACGCATGTAGTCTCAATCTGCTTAAATCCCCACTGCGGCAAGTTAACGTTGCCAGCTCGAAGGTAGCAACCCAAATCGGCGTGTCTAAGACGGAAAGCAGTGGTGAGAGTGCGAATCTTGGAGTAGTCCCTAGAAGCGGCATCGCGGACGACCTCAATGACCCAGTGGTCCTTGGTATCGCCGACGGTAGTGTTGCCGTAGCAAGAGACTTCCCAGTCAGCCTTGGTAACAGGAGCAGCGACCTGGTGGGAATGAAGGTTACGGCCAGTCTGGGCATGGATCAATCGGATCGCATCACCGTTCGCGGGGAATCGGAGCGGCTCTTCCGGGTTATACTCGGCATCGTGACGGTTGGGATAGAAAAACCAGTCATTGTTAGCATCCTTGTGGTGATAGCAAGTAATTTGCTGCTGTGTCGAACCCTCGGGATAAGTTTGGTGGTGAGAATGAAGGAGACCTCCACCATAGCCCATATTCTTCAAAGTAGCACGAGAGCCATACGCAATTTCGAGAGGACTGTCTTTACCGACCTCTGTCCCGCGGAGATTGGCCTGGAAAAGTGAGCTCATTTGAGCATCACCAGGACCGCTGTTCTCCAAGATGAGGAAATGCAGGTAGAAGGAGAATACGTAGACGGCGAATGGGATCAGGATGAGGCCAAAGACGCGGAAAGCAAGATGTGTGGCAAGCTCGATCTGCATCAATTAGTATATAGAATTTGCGCGGTTGGGCCATTCATACCTTTGGCATTTTCAAATCACCAAACTTGTGCCATAAATCTTCGATGGTGTAAAGTCCGACCAAAGCGGTTACGAAGAAACCAACCCACTTGACGCTAGTTACACAACCGATCGAAACGCCGAGAAGCATCAACCACAGACCCCACTCCGGAGAGAAGGGATCGTGTTGTTGACGGTGAAATTTGGACCAGCAGAAGACGGTGGTGAAGGTGAAGCAGAGGAGCATCGAATCGAGCAGAATGAAGCGGCTGATGGTGGTATACGAGTTCTCGAACAAGACCATCATGGTAACAAGCCAGACAGTCGGTCTCCGGAAGTTCAGCTCTTTGGCTGTCCAATACGCCAGGGGAACGCAAACAGCTCCGAAGACAGAGTTGAATAGACGCATAAAGGTGTAGTTGAGCTCTGGGGGGTAGGTATCCCCAGACTTGAATTCAAACGAGCCGTTGTATCCAGCAAGGTATCCTGATAGACCGACCAACATCTTTCCGAGCGGGGGGTGTACGTCGAAATAGAACTCGCGTTTGAGGTAATGAGAGCCGAACTTTCCGAAACTGCGATTCATGTCAGAGGTGTCTGTGAATTGATCTAAAAGATTATTCCATACTGTGCTTCATCCCAGGTAACAATTGGCGATAAACCAATCTTGTACATGCGTGTGAAGAAGGCGAGAGCGGTAAATATAAGCGGGGCCCAAATGAATTCGTACTCATCGAGTAAAGCAAGGACGCTGAAAGGCTGGTCACTGTTAGCATACTGCTCGAGGTTTCCAATCCCAGAAACATGATATTTAATCATCCAAGAAGCCTCTCATACGCGTACCTTGTCTTTTGACTTCTCCTGTTCTGGAGCACGCGCGACCGCCGGGGCGCCAGCAGGTTGGCCAGCCACGTTTCTCCTCCGCAGCTCCTCCGCCTTGGGATCGGCGCCCGTTGTTTGCGCCGCGTTCGCCATGTCCTTTCTCTCTCGTCGTTGATGTAAATTATGAAATCTCAATCGGTCGCGGTAGTCGGATGCGAATTATAGGGGGAAGGGAAAGTTCGGCCAAGTTGGGTTGAAGTGCGGCGGACGCTGTTGGGGGCGGAGGTGTGTACTGTCGAGTCCCCCACACGAACGAGTGGAAGAAGAGGGATATTAAAGGGTAGATATGAACCCGTCAAGGAATTGAAGGCATGAAAGGGTGAAAAGTAAAAGGAATCGTGTCTCACTCCCTCTGCAGCGTTGAGAAAGCAGGGGCGGCGGATGGCTACAGAAATAGAAATTCAGTTGAAAGGTGATGTTCGGGAGAGCTGAGAGCAAGGGAGGCGCTAACCTTGCAGGGTAAGGGTACGGGGGCCGAAGAGGAAGAACACCTGTCATCGCCTCACGTGAAACCACGACAAACGACGACATGCATATGTAATATCTGGACAACATTCGGAAACAAACAGATAGCGGTGCGAGTCATTTTTGAGAGCAGCAAAAGGCGGGAGCACAAAAAGCATGGATCTACTATGGCTGCGATAAATACCGTCAAGGTCCAGCGGTGTTTGTGCAATTAGTCTACATGTATTTTCACCTCTACAGTCGTTCCACGCTCAAAAGGGCAACTGTCCTCCATTCAAATATCCATACACAAATATGCTCACACGATGCGCCTCTATCATTTCCGTACGCCCAACAATGGATATCATAGCTCATTCTACTTCTTTGTACCAAGACTCTGGTGTGTCATATGTAAGAAACGCCGATTAAACGATTGAAGCACTCTCTATTCGTCGTTGTCGTCTTGTCCAATTCTTCGGTACTTTCCGCTGTCTCCCTCTCCATTCCCTTTACTCTTCTTGACAATATTCGAGATCCACCCGCCAATGCCTTCACCTTGGTCCGCCTCTTTAGGGCCGCCCACCGTCTCAGGCGGGTTGATATCCAGATTGGGGATGGCGTTGTCTGCGGCTCGGTTGCTTCGAATGTCCAGCGAAGGTACCGGAGAACGCGCGCTTCCGCTGAACAATGACTCTGCCTCGGCTAGTGTTTGCGGCGTAGGCATAACGGAAGTGGCATCGCCGAAGATGGAGTTCATATCTTCCAAACGGACGTTGGCAGTCTCGGGGTATAAGAACCAAACTGCATTGCTGTTAGAGAACTTATCCTATCGTGTATGCGAGAAAATGACTTACCGATAACAAAACTGGCCGCGCAAAAGAATGCGTGAATCAAATACAAGCGCCATTGAATGTGCTCTTGCAGAATTGGGGTCATTTCTCCAACCAGCCAGTTGAACGCCCAGTTGGTCGCTGTGCTGAGACTGGCACCCTTTGCGCGGATACTCAGCGGCAGGATCTCGGGTGGGTACAGCCACGGAATAGGGCCCCATGAGAAACCAAAAGCAGCATTATAAATCATGACGAAGATAACGACGAGGGTGGGAGTCCACACTGCCTTCAGGAAGATGAAATAAGATATGGCGGAAAGCGATATAACCATGGCTAGAGCACCAGAGAGAAGGATCTTTCGACGGCCTAGAGTGTCTACAACATACCAGGGCGGGATGGTAGACAGCAGATAGGTAATGGCATTGATACCCGTCATCAAGATTGCCTGGCGACCGCGCCAGCCGGCTTCTTCAAAGACAAGAGGCGCATAGTACGAAATGACGTTGATACCGTTGAGTTGCGCGAGGGCTTGGGCAGACATGGCGATAAAGACACGCTTGTGGTAGCGCTTGAACATATCAGAGTAGGACCGTTCACCTTCCTGGCGTTGAAGCAGTACGTTCATTTTGATTTCTCGATACTCGTCACGCGCCTTGGGATTATGGATATCACCCTTTCCGTATAGGTTGGCTATCACAACGATGCCTTCTTCGTCATGATCGTTATCGAGAAGCCACCTGCCATTGTTTGTCAGCTCAACGTCTGTACCAAATCCAAGCCCCTACTACGTACCTGGGAGATTCGCAAATGAGTAAACTTCCTGCAGCGAGGAGACTCCCCATGACGCACTGCATAAGCAGAGGCAACCTCCACGACCAGGGCCCGTCGATGAAGCTGCAGAAGTAATCCACCCAAACACTGGCAGCATATCCAGTGATGTTACCGGAGAATTCAATGCAGGCGAGCTTGCCTCTGTTATGGGGAGGTGAAATTTCGGACTGGTATACCGGCACGATGGTGGACAAAGTACCCACACCCAAACCAGCAATGATTCGTCCCAGCATCATCAAGGGCATGCCGTTTGCAAAGGTTTGCAAGGCACCACCGATCACGAAGATGATGGAGCCCCACATAATTGTCCTTCGACGACCCAGAACATCGCCAATACGACCAACAAGGAGAGAGGATATGAAGGCTCCTACTTCAAGGATAGCAACCATAGTACCCAGCTCCGCGCTAGTGGGTTGGTTGAAATCGTCCTTGAAGCGGTTACCACTGCAGCGCGCATTAGACCGGACCGAAGGCGAGGGGAAGTAGGCCGACGTACGTAATAATACCTGACATAACTCCTTGGTCATAGCCGAACAGGAAAACACCTAATGATACAAAGACACTTGTGAAATAGCTGGCCACGAGTATTAGTCGAGAGGGTCAATCAGGTAGGGGTTGTATCCTCTCTCAACTCACATCAGCTTCTTGCCATGTAGCCCGTGGATACGGGATGGCCCATCGTTGGGTGCCATGATGGCAGCGAGTATCCTTTCAGCCTTGGGTATGGATCGAGGCCCTGGGTCAGGTATTTCGATATCCTCCTTCCTGAGTGTCGACGCCCTTTTCTCGTTGATGCCGTCCTGGTAGTGAACCCGCTTTTGCTGGCGTTTGCTCTTGTGAGAGTTAGCTTCGAGGCGAATTCGCAAAGGGTCCTCCTGGTCTGCTAGCTGGTCGACAAGATCGCCCGTATCACTCCACAGGGAGAAGTCGGAATCCGAATCGGGGGTGTCGAAGGAGGAATGGACGCTGTCCTTATCGTGGTCTTCGAGAAGGTGGGCGGAGTCAGCGTTCCGGTGCCGCGAGGATGACGAGAGGGTGTGGAGTGGGATGTTCGCCGGCCTCCTGCTGCTGGAAGAGTGGGAAGGAATATTGAAGATGGAAAGGCTGGATGGGAGCAGCCTCAACTCCACGATTAGGTGAAGGGTAGCGAAGGTGGTTGCGGCACGTCACTGGGCCCAACGACAAGGAATCAGCGGATTGGAAGAAAGCGGTCAAGCCGGTCACATTGGGGAACAAGCGTGAAGTGGGGACAGGGTATAGTTACAGTACAGGCGGCTTCGTGATCAAAGAAAGAGGATTAGCAGCGGGAGGTGCATGCTATCACTCCCTGTTGTCAGCCAGGCCGACGCCAAGATCAGGAGCATACGTCGGCCCGACGAGTATCGTTGATAAGCGGGCTGGAAAAGCGACCTTTTTGCTGCACCATGACGAAATCGCTACCTCTGTCTGTACACAAACAAGATGCATCGTTCAGAAACTACGTTACCATGAATTTGTACATGTGTAAATGTGCACATACATGTCTGGTAACGTTAACTTACGAATTACTTAACTACAAGACGCTGCCATGTACAAATCCTGTAAGCAGCTGTACGCGTGCGGTGCATGTGGGCTCGATAGCATCATAGGATGGATTCATAGCGCCTGGCCTTCTCCACTGGGGGATCCACGTGAACACCCATCAATTCCCCATCCTTCCACACTCGTGCATCCAGTCTCAGTCTCAGATGCATGGTCCTAGCGAGAAAATCGTAGACCGCACAGCTGTTATAAACCCGTTCATACTTGGTGCACATTGACACCCTTTTCCGAAACTAAATGCACGAGTTCTTTTTGTGACCCGATTGCTTGTGTAACTTTAAGGGTCTGTGTACACCGAGGTCTGTTTCCACGACAAACATGTCAAGAAGGTTCAAGAGAGTTTCATAGTGGTCCAAACAACATGCAGGGGAACTCAATCACATACACATGGATAAACACTCTGCGTCAAGTCCTGAAGATGATACAAACCAATCGCTGAGAATAACTTAACCAGGAACCTGCCATCTACTTAGGGTGTATACATATCATGAAAAAATCGTCACGTCTTGCTACTTAGACAATGAACAGCTATGTATATGAGTGAAAGTACACAGGTGCGATAACAGGATGCCCTATGCTACGTTCAGAGACACAGTTTGAACTACGTGTTCCTCCTGTTGGATTTCTGTGGGATTTGCACTCCTGGTATTCCTCAATGTACCGACCTTGCTCTGCCACAGGGACCGGTTGTGTGTTACGAGATGTAAAATCGAAGAGCAAACGTTATTCTTCCTTCGCTCTCGAATATGTGGCTAACCATTTGTAAGAACTATACGTGTATCTAGTCAAACTTTATAGACGTTGTCTAGGTTACCTAGGTATATAACATATAGGTCCCGCATAGTGTTGTAGGTGCCTGTTGTAGCATTGGCTGTGTTCTATTCTGTAATTATCAAAGTGCATTCCCATCGTTCGTTGTTCGTCTGCTAAATGTCACAATTTGGTGTGGGCATGCCGTAAATGGATTCTCGCCGATGCGGGACAGCATTGCATCCGATTTTTTCTTCTTCGCGGATGAAATCTCCGGGGTTTGTGCTTTCTCGACTCGGTCAACCGTCGTAAAAGCAAACACATGACGGTTGGAGTTGGAGTCGCAATCCACATGCCGCAGCGCATAGATGCAATATTGCAAGACATGATCGCCAGCTGCCGGCGCCACGGCGTTGTTTGGGATAAGCTCGTGATTTTCCAATCTTAGGTCCTTGCAGCACGGTAGAGCAGTTCCTTGGGCGTTTTACACGGCGGCAGCTGAGGTGCAAACATGTCGCGAAACCACCAATGACGGTGTTGTTATGCCTTGCATAATAAGCATGGCTCACAGCCGCCAGGGTCAACGCTGCTGTTCCACAAAAATAGAGGGCGGCATCGCGAAGAACGAACGTGTAGCGAGGAGGGCTTTTGCCGTGCATAGAGCGAGGATACGATGCATTAGAATGCTAAAACAAGCCGGCCCCACCGGTTGTCAAATGGAATGAAATGGGATGTTTTGCAAGATGAGAGATGAGGCCTCCGGATGCATGCGAACTGCCTGCCATATTCATGCAATCTTCATCCCGTCATTCACGGATTCAGCAATGTCCAAGGTTGTGTGTGCATCTGAAAAGGTCGCCTAGCACGGCCCCCTTGAAACAAGGCTAGCGCAACGCCGTGATTGGGCAGCCGCCGTGGCAGGGTAATTAATTCGTTTGGGCCGTGGCCGTGGCCAAAGCGCTGGTGAAGACATGGTCGCCGGTCGCCCGCCCTCGCGCAGGCAGGCAGGCAGGCAGGCTGCAGGCACTGCCAGATGGCTTCATTTCCCACGGCATGCCATCAATGCTAAGTTACAAGTTACGACTGAGATGATGAGGGCGACCCCTTTCTCAACAAACCAGTACGACGGCGCGCTGGACAGTGGAACGGATTGGCGTTGTGGGCTGTGACACTCGACGGGAAGGTCGTTAGTTACTGTGAGGTACCTAAGTAAGTTAGTGGGTTAAGAATAGCTAGAGCTGGACTGGAGCTGGAGCTGCTGCTGCTTGCTGGCACTGGGAAAGCGCCGTCGGTTGCACTAGCCACAGCCCATAGTTATTACCAGCACAACCCCCCCCCCCCCCCCCCCCCCCCCTGGCACCCAGCAACCAAAGCAGGATTCGATTCACTCACTTGGACCGCTGCAGTGACCAGCACATCCTAATCCTCACCCGCATCGCTCGCTCCCCAGTCTCCATCTTTTGCACATCCTCTCCCGCCCAGCTCACGCCTGCTGCAGTAATCAACCCGACGTCCCATCCCATACCTATCTACATCCATTACATTACCTCTTCGAGCGACCGACATCTCTCTGCATCCCCATCGCCTCTTCGTGCCCACGAACCACGCACCACCTGCTCTGCCTCTGCGCACCCGTTCGCTCCCTCGACTACGCGCGCTGACGCGCCCGCCTGCTGAAGCCGAGCGAGCGAGCGAGCTCCTCCTGAAGCGACAATGTCCGACTACGGAAAGTTTGCAGACTTTTGTCGCGATACGGGGAATCGATGGTCCACCCTGCCCGGTACGCATATATCATTACATAGAGGAGAACCTTCACTAACGTTTGACAGTGTGCTATGTACGTCGCCAATTCCCTTCCAACCCAGCCTCCGTGCACCCTTCCCGTCGCTAACTTCGATGCGCAACAGCTCTTTGATCAAGCACCTACTCGCGATGACAATGGATGGATTGGAGGTTGCGAATTGACAGGCATACCATTGAGTGGAGACCGCAACCTGGCAAATTTGGGTCAGTGACAGCACGCCTCTGCGACAAACACAAAATTAACGCATCGCTAGGCTCGATACTGGTCTGCGGAATCGCCATTGTAGCAAGCGCATTCTTATTATGGAGGTCTGAGAGGAAGAAGGCTGCTGTCGGACGGAGGTATGCAACCGCAACACTGTCCATGGCTTTCGCAAACTAACGCATGAGGCAGAGAAATGCAACTCTTCCTGCTCGGCTATATAATTGTATCCATCTGCGAAATATTCACCATTGGAGGCTTCCCCCTAGACAGTGGCGTGCGAAGGGTATGTGTTATCGAAATTGAATGCTGAGCAACTCTAATGCTATCATCAGGGTTTCGTTGCCGCCCATCTCGCTGCCATTGTAGCTACCTCGTGGATCCTCATGCTCAATGGACTTGTCGGTTATCAGCTCTTGGACGATGGCACCCCCGTATCTTTGGGTCTGATCGTCATATCTGCTGCCGCTTTCTTTATTGGTGTGGGATATGTCGCACTTGACACAGGATTTAGCTGGACCGGTTTCTGGGACTCAAGCTTGGGAGGTGACAACCAGAGCTACGCCCTCTACACACTCTATCTTCTAGCGCCCTTGGTCTTCGTGGTCGTATTCTTTGTCTTGGAGGCCTTCCTGGTGCTCCGTATTCTTGGAGAGCGAAAACCTATGAGTAAGTGCCCAACGCATGTCCCGCCGACTCTGCTAACCACTCCACAGTGTACCTCGTTGCAGCTGGTCTACTATTTGCGATCGGCCAGATCTTCCAATTCGTGGTCAGCGTGCACATCTGCACCGGTACCGACGGAAAGATCAATGGAGGGCTTTTCGAAACTCTATTCACTCTATTGTCGGTGGTGATGATCTGGGTGTTCTGGTCTAGTATCACCGAGGACGACTGGCCGATGCCAACAGTGGGATCTGGCGTGGGGAGTTACTAGTAAAATGTGGCACGATTTGCAGTAATGAGGAAGTAATCATTGTGACAGGAAATGGCGAATTTAATGTTTTACGATCTTGTTGTTTTCTAGCATAGCTTTATACCACGCTGACGACGGTGCGAGATGCGATGCCTACCTACCTAGGTATGTAGCACGAGTAATATAGTGTAAAATGAAGATTCAATACTTGTACAACCAAGATCAGAGTAATTCTGTGCATGTCGTACGGGGTGGTATTAAGAATGCAGGCACGCGTCAGATTTCGCGAGCCGTCACGTGCTCATGCGTTTGTTCTGAACCCTTGCATCTCTCGTGCAGTGCGGTCGCGACTCTGCTCACCTCCCCATCACCAACCTTCACGGTCTACTCCTACCCCGCTCCATGTTACTGATCCGACTGCGTGGATTGGACCCGAATACCCCCATAGAAGTTCTGTATTAATGTTATCTTCCAAGGTTTGAATTAACCATTGCGACGTCATAAAAGACTGGCCCATACAGCTTAATCTTAGTTTGAACCTTTCTCTTACCTCAATTCACCACTCCCTTGACCGTTTTGACTGTGTTCACTTCACAACCCATATTCCAGACGCCAATACGCCAGTTGGTCTTATACCAAGACATCTTTGAATCTGAACAGGTGTCTATACCTTCACCACCGTTTTCCCACCAGTGGTGTACTCCGCACCGATAGCCCCGCCACCAATGGACTCCGATTACGATCAAGAAAGCGACGATGTCTCTGATGACGAGTACCTCGGGTCAAAGCCAACGGCTGCAACGAGAGCTGCGGGAGCCGGGGGTAACAAGGCTCAGAAATCACAGGCGCCGAAGGCTCACGCGTGGGCACGGAGGGGAAGCACACCACCCGATGATGAAGGCGAATACCTACCGGAGGAGGGTCAGGGTACCAATGAGGAGCCGGCACCTGTGAAGAGCATACAGCATATGGAAGAAGACAGGAAACGGAAGCGGTATGTGGAAATGCTTCACAAGAACTTGCTGTTGCAAAAGCACATTGGAGCAAGGCTAACGAAGTCGACGGGGCAGGTTACGCAAAGACACCAAGCCATTCCAGCGTGGCATCATACGCCACGTTGTCCTCGTCCTCGATCTGTCGGAAGCTATGCTAGAAAAGGATATGCGACCAAGTAGATACGCCGCAATGATTAGATATACGCAAGAATATGTCCGTGAATTCTTTGAGCAAAATCCAATCTCGCAAATGAGTGTTTTGGGTATGCACGATGGGCTGTGTATAAGAGTATCGGAACTATCAGGCAACCCGGCAGAACATATCGCGGCGATACAAGATTTACGAACCCCAAGAAACCCCGACGACATCCCCAAGGAACCAAAAGGGTCACCCAGTTTACAAAATGCATTGGAGCTAGCGAGGGCAACATTATATCATACGCCAAGTCATGGGACGAGAGAGGTTATCGTGGTATTCGGGTCCCTATTATCACTCGATCCGGGAGATGTACACCAGACGATCAAAGCATGCGTACGTGATCGAGTACGTGTCAGCATCATCGGAATGAGCGCACGACTCAAGATATGCACAGAGATTGTGAGCCGGACCAACGCAGGAGATGAAAGTGAATACGTGGTCGCCACGGATCAAGAACTCCTGCGTGAGCTTCTACTAGCGACCACAACGCCGCCCGTTGTCCGCGCGACAAACGCATCGAGAGCAGCGCCAGAGTCATCAGCTGCACTCATGATGATGGGATTCCCGTCGCGCGTCATCGAGGATATACCTTCGCTGTGCGCCTGCCACGGTGTTTTAACAACAGGAGGGTACACATGTTCGAGGTGCAGCGCAAAAGTCTGCAGTCTACCCGTTACATGCCCAAGTTGCCAACTTACACTCCTTTTATCTACCCATCTCGCGCGAAGCTACCACCATTTGTTTCCCCTCCGCAACTGGGCAGAAGTAAGCTGGCAGCGCGCCCGCGAAACAGGCAGTAAGGAATGCATATCTTGCCTATCCGCCTTTCCGGAACCGCCACCACCAGAAGACATACCTCATTCGCCATCTCAAAGCCACCCGGCTAGCAATGGGAATCATACCAACGGTGCAGCAGCAGCAGCGCAGCTCCAGGCGGAAGACGAAGACGCGGAACAGAAAGCTAGCGAAAGTTCGCGGTATGAATGCAGGGTGTGCGAAAGCCACTTTTGCATCGATTGTGATATGTTCTGCCACATGGTGCTTCACAACTGCCCTGGATGCTTGAGTAAGGCCAGTCCGGCTGAGGCGCAGAATGGAGACGTCGAGATGGCGGGAGCGGGATGAAGCAGTCGTGGACCGCACCAGTAAGTAAGCACAGGGTTTTATCTAACCCACATATTTTGAGGGATTGGATATGGATAATCTCAGGATGAACACTGAGTGATAGCATCGGTCGTTCTAGATACAAAAAGAAATGTATAATTAGGCCGTTGACATTGATCAAACAGTGAAGATGCATGAAGATTCAACTCTACCACACGTGACCATCGTGAACGTCAAACAATACCTACCTAGGTAGGTAGATAGATACTTGTGTATACTGGAATGATACACCATTAGTGACAGGACTTCACTAATCCTATCCACGTCAGGAGAACTCTATTATGGATTATGTAAGGAATGGGATAGAACAACAGTAACTATTTGTGTTAAACTAAACAATTAGCCATGGCTCTTTAAATCCTATCCGAAACCTAACTTACCGTAGATTTGTGCCGTGAACTTGATTCCTGTGAACGACCCCGCAGGTCCTAACTATGAAATGTGCCGGAGGTTCTGTTGCCCCGCCCCACACCTAACTATGTACACACCACTCTTAGCCAGACGATCAGTCACCATACCTGTGACATTACAAAGGCAAAGTTGGGGGGAATCTCCAATAAAGGCCCGATCTCATTCCCTTCTCCTTATATAACATGTCCCTGAGACCGACTTCGCTCCTCAACCGCTTCATCCAACCATTGTCCTCACTGTCGCCATTGCCCGGTTCTTCGGCTATCTCAACTTCGTACGGAACCCAACTCTCACTTGCTAAGCGAGTGCATCCAGTTAACAAAGTTCGTATTGATTATTCGCCGCGGAGGAGGTTCAGTATGAGAGGTAGAATGGCGGCGTCTTTTGATCGACTGATTCGGTTCGAGGCGGATGATGGGAAGGTTTACTACGGCGATCTGGGCGATGAGGTGCCGACTAGAGAGATTGAAGGGAGGAAGGTACAGGTTCTAGATGGTGATGTGAAGAGTGGGTTTAAGAAGAGTGGGGGCGAAGTTAAGGTTTCGAAGGTATTACTTTCCTGATCTATACGATGATATGATTATCAACGTGACTCCAACAAGAAAGGACATGATACTTACTATAACCCCCAGCTCCTGTGTCCGCTTCCCACAACAAACATCATAATGTGCGTAGGTCTCAATTACAACCAACACGCCGAAGAATGCAACCTCTCGGTCCCCACCTTCCCCACCATCTTCACCAAACCCCCAGATGCACTCGCGGGACCCCTAGACCCCATCCCCATCCACGCAGACTGCCAATCCCAGCTCGACTACGAAGGCGAACTCACCATCGTCATCGGCCGCGACGCCAAAAACGTGCCCGCGTCCTCCTTCGCCGAGTACGTCCTGGGCTACACAGTCGGCAACGACGTGTCGGCTCGCAACTTCCAGATGCCGGCGAGTATCAGCGGCGGCCAGTTTGGGTACGCGAAGAGCTTCGACAAGTTCGCGCCGATTGGACCGTGCATCGCGAGTACGAATGTCGTGGGGGATCCGCAGAAGTTGAGGTACTGGACCAAGGTTAATGGGGAGAAGAGGCAGGAGACGGGGACGGATGACATGATTTGGACCGCGGGGCAGATTGTGGAGCATTTGTCGAGGGGCACGACGTTGAGGGCGGGGACTTGTATCATGACGGGGACGCCGAGTGGAGTGGGATTGTTCATGGTGAGTTGATCCGTTGGGCAGGTTGGGTGATGGTTGTGCGTGCTTCTTTGCTGACTAGTGCTGTTAACGTGTAGGAGCCCAAGGGCTTTCTCAAAGATGGAGATGAAGTGGAGATTTATGCGGAGGGGATTGGCAGTTTGATTAACAAGGTGAAGTTCGACACCTCAAGAGATTCCAAAATATGAAGGCCTCAGATCCAGAGTACATCCCCCAAATCAAAATTTTGTTCTCGGTGCTGAAACAAATCCATTTGCTGGTGAAATACACCTTTTCTACTATTCCGGTGGTGCCAGGTAGTAGTTTGCGCAAAAGTCAAACTCCTACAATAGCGACGGAAGACTGATCGATTTGAAATATTTGAAGCGTAAGTTACTTGTAGTATGCAATAAAGGTCTTAGTTCCCAAAAGGCAAGTGGAAAAACCTCGCACTCGCCTGACCAACGTGATTGCCCCTCCCAAAAAAAGGAATTGCGACTTGTGAAGGTACTAGGCCGCTGTTCATCTTCTCATGCCGAGTCTCTGGCCAACTTACCACCACCACCATCGTTTTATCAAATATCATCTACCGACTTAATTATCCTCATTATCTACCTTCGCTTATAGTTGTATCGGGCTGTCTCCCTAGTCGCCGGCCATGGCCGACAATAATGACACAGGCATGCTGGAAGCACTGCTCAACCAGCTACAAGCCAGCTCAGACGCACTAGATACACACCTTGCCACCCTCGAGGAACCCACGAGTGGCGCAACATGGGAAACCTATCAAGCTATGTTGAAACGGCAGAAAGAGCTGCATACCTTGCTCCAGACAAACAGAGCTATTCTGGAGGAACGGAAATTCACAGAGACAACCGAGCACAACACGAAATATAACAAGCATGTTTCAATGTCCAGATATAACGAAACAGACGCCGGCTCGGGAAGTTCTCCAGAAAATGCACCAAATGAACGACCGAGACTTACCTTGAGGGTCACCAACCCCGATCCTTCCCCAAGCAGATCTGATGGCGAGAGAAGCGTTAGAAAGGAAGCCAGCCTCGTGCCATCCAGTGGATAGAAGCCAGCTGAACAGAACCAGGACAAGGAAAACTCCTCGGTGCGATTCCTGGTCTACGACGGACGAAACCGGCTCAGACAGGTCCCTACCCACGAAGAACAAAAACCCGATAACGAGGTCGTAGTAAAAACTCACCAAATCGTTCCACTTGTCCACAACTACGACACGCAAATCCAACATTGCTTCAGCCTGAACCGCATACACACGGATCGCATCCTGTCAAGCGATCACATCCTATTGCTGAACCGAGTGCTGAACCAGGACGGAAATGAAGATGTGCTCCAGGAGGAATTCACCCAGTTTTCCTCCGAAATGTTGAAGATTGGGTACGTGGTCGAGGCTCGCCTCAAGAGCATCATGGACGAACGGGAAATCCATATACGGTCTGTGAGGAAAGATGAGGACGAGTCGAGCGAGAAAAACGACCAGCAGCAGGGCGATGATTTAGATTCGGCGCTGCCGGAGTCATGCGTGGTCGATGGCTGCAATATCGGCTGTCCACTCCGGTACGGGGATACCGAGTCAGCCAAGCAGTGGCAGGAGAGAATGAAAAGGAGATTCGAAGCGAACGACCGCATAAACGAGCGCATAAGAAGAGTCAGGGAAATCCTAGAGTTCCGGAGAAGGGTGGTAAGACCTACTCTAGTGGAGATGATCGACCCGAGAATGGAGGCACTGGAGCGAGAGAAGAAGCAGAACGAGGCGGAGGACAAGACTCAGCAAAAGGACAAGGGTGCCACTGCCACAAAGGATGCCACAAAGGATGCCACCGAGAAAGATGGCAACATAGTGGACAAGATCATGAGGTATGACATCTGGAGACACTTCCAGAAGTTGGGTCGGGGGCGGAGCAGCGAACGCAGCGCAGAATCTGAGAGGGCCAAGTCGAAGGAAAGGAGCAGGTCGTGGGGGAGAAGGAGCAAGTCGGAGGACAGAGGAAGGAAATAATTACCACGTTGGGCCGATGGATGGCGTCGAGCGCTACCATCTGGAGGTTCACACAAGGGATTTTTTTTTTCTTTTGTTGGCGGTTTATTGCTACTTGGGGTACTTGTAACTTGTTTGGGTTGGTACATGGGTATACATACGGTCGGTAACACTCGCTTTCATCAAATAGCTTTGCTAGAATGGAATGCTGGTTACTTTGCACTACTATATACTGTGTATGACAAGAAAAAGTGTGTACGATATCAATTGACTAATCAACCAACCAACCAACTAACCACATGTACATTTTTTCTTTCTTCTTTTAAGCTCGCGACGAAAACTGGGGGGGAAAAAAGGGGGTCGGAGGGGAAGGCGGGAGGGCAGGGGAGGAAATTATCCGCAAGCTGTATGTATGTATGCATCAAAACTCAAACTCAAACTATGACTTTTTTTTTATTTTTCTTTCTTCAACAAACAATAATAATAACAACAACAAACGCGCCAGCCAATTCACACGTACGTACGTACATATATACATATATAAAAGTATGGGGTACGTACACAGTACAGGGTAGGTAGGTAGGTAGGTAGGGAAGAAGAGCTTATTGGTACCCCTTGTTTAGTTATGTAGTTAGGTTTTATGTAGTGTAGTGTTAGGTAGCTATGTAGTGTATGTAGTGTAGTGTTAGGTAGCTATGTAGTGTATGTAGTGTAGTGTTAGGTAGGTAAAACCCCCCGCGTGTGTGTGTTGGGTATGTAGGTATATGTATAAGGCTTTTACCTTTACCTTAACTTACTTAGGGGGGGAGGGGAGGGGTTTCGAGAATGTGTGGGTGGATGGGTGGGATTGTGTTGTGTTGTGTTGTGTTGAAAGGTGTATGTGTTGGCCTTACGGAAGGGGTGTAGGGGATGAAGGGAGGAGAGGAGGGGAGAAGAGAGGAGAGGGGGGTAGGTACTTGGTTGCTTACGGGTTCGCTTGGTTTGTGTCTACGTATATAATTGTGTGTGTATGTATGTGTGTATGTGTGTGGAATAGATCTACAATTAAAATCAATAAGAATATAAAAAGTTAAAATATATTAATAGATAGGTAGGTAGGTAGGTAGGTAGGTAGGTAGGTACCTACATATAAGAAAAAGCACCACCACCTTTCCTTCCCCCTTTAGAATAGGACTAGAACATGTGTAAAACTGAGTGCGAGTGAGAGGCGAGGAATTTATGTAAATAAATTAAGTTTAGGGTTTTGGATAGATAGGGATGGAGGGTAGAGGGTATATGTATATGTGTGTATGTATATGTACTTGAAGGTGAAGTTAAAGTTAAGTTATGTATATAGAAGAAGGAGGAGGAGAAGAAGAAGAAGAAGAAGAAGAAGAAAAAAAAGAGAGTTATAATATAAGGCTGCCGCTGCTGCTGTTACTACTACTACTACGTATAAAATTTATAGTAGTAGGTAGTGGAAGCCGTTTTTAGGGGCTTAAGTAACCGTTTTTAAAGGTTTGGATTTTTTTTAACTAGCGTGGGAGAGAACAAGACAAGTAAACTGTGTAGGTAGGTACACTGTTTTGAATTCTTAAGTATGTAGTTAGGTAGTGTAAGTTATATATACCTAGTTACTTATACCTAACTATAGCCTTACATGTAAAAGCTGTAGTTACCTACTCTTTAACGAATATTGAAACTTATACACGCACGAGAGACGGGGATACGGGAAGGAAGGTACGTAGATACATATATACATGCACGAACGAGCTCACGGCGCGGAACGGGAATGTGAAGGATGATGTGTGTGTGAGTCGAACGAAACGAGGGGGAGGGTAAGGCGGGGTAAATTTTTATGTGTGTGTGTGCGTGTGTGTGTGTGTGTGCGTGTTGTGTAGGTATGGAGGGGTAAGTAGGAGGGGTAGCGTACATATGTAGGTTACGTAGGTGGTGGATGTGGATATGCATGCATGTACATGTATGTATGTATGGGTACGGATTGGATGGTATGGTATGGGGATTGGATGGGGGAGGGAGGGGGAGAGCAAAGAGGCGTGTTGTGAGTCAAAAAAAAGTTGAACGGTTCTTAATTGGATTGAGTGAGTGAGTGGATTAAAATGGTGGCATGTACATGTATATAGGTAGTTAAGTATGTGTGTGTGTGTGTGTGTGCGGCTACATATGTATTTACGTGGAAAGAAAGGAAGAGAAATTCATTATTGCCACTCTGCGTGCGTGCGTGCGTGCATGCGTGTTCCTTTATGGAGTTGGAATCGCGATCTTGTATGTCACTATCCGCTACTTAACAAGTTAAAAAAAAAAGGCGGGATAAGTTAAGGGAAAGGGAAAGATGAGCGATCGATCGGGTTTCCCCCAGCAATGTACAGCATGTACTCGGTAGTTACGGGATTGGGTAGGTACAATAGGTCACTTTCACGTTGTCAGTTGTATGACATGACTGCGAGAGGAATGCGGGGCGGACTCGGGACTCGGACTGGGATGGGGAAACTGAAACACAAAGCAATTCAAAGCAACTCTGCCTTTTATCGATAGCCGCTGGGTCCAAAGGCCGCATGCAGACTAGCACCTAGTCTACCCAGGTTTGAACAACATGTGTGTCCCTCCCCTCCCCCGTTTCAACATGGCGGTGAGCAACATTGGCCATCCATCCATCCATCAATGATTCATCAATCACACGGGTTTCTTTCTAGACTAGACGCTGGAACCTGTCACGGGCAGCGACGACCCTTTTTGTTGCAAAGAGAGTTCGTTCTAGCCGCTGCTAACGTGCCGATCCCATTTCCACTTGCTGGTCTGGAAGGTGAGCGAGAAGAAGGTTCGTCAGTCTGGGGGGAGGAGGAGGGGACCGCCACTCTTCCCGCGAAGGGCAGGGGGACAAGGAGGAGACGGACAAAGGTTGGATCCAATAAGCACGGCGGGCGAGGATGGGGGAATACCTACCCAAGTTATATGCGGATATGTTGAAACGAGAGCCAGCAACGGATAGAAAGCCCCCCATCCCTGGCTGCGTGGCGTGGCGTGCTGTTCTGTCCCTCACTCACCCAGTAGTACCCCAGCACACGTTTGTATACATGTACTGTCCAGACGTCGTACAGACGGTACAGTGTGTGTAGCACCCACCTGGGGCTGGCGGCCTTTTCGACTCTCCAGCCAGACCAACGTGACCCTGGCGCCTGCCTGACGAGCGGCCCCGTCTCGCGCATCGGGTTTGGTTTGGAGAGGGGAATGAAGAGAGATTGGCAGAGGCAACGAAGAGCGCCCCGCTGTTCGGTTTGCAGTGTGCACACGGCCGTGGAGTAGAGTGGAGTGGGCCGTTGCCTCTGGTCTGGTCTGTGTAGATGTACAGGCGTCCCAAACAGGTAGGGGAGAGCAGGCAGGCAGTTACAAGTCACAGAGACTAGTTGGCTGTGATTTGATACATGAATGTATGTATGTACATGTACATGTACTTGGTATGTAGTTACATGTACACAGTACACCTGGAGGGCCTACAGAGGGCGCGCGGACTTTGGCCGGACGCGCAGATCTGCCCAATGCGATTGGAAGGCTGGGCACGACCATGACTGACTGTGACTGGCTTCCTGTCCGCTCTCGGTCCGTGGCGGTGGATGCGCTGGATGACGTCCCCGCCAGCCAGTCAGCGCCCGCCCATTCAATGCATCCTCTTCGCCTTACGACCGTCGACAGGTCAATTCCATGCCCGCGCTTCTGCAGCCAGCATGCACAATGCCCACGCACGTCAGTCGGCCAGCAAATACCCCATCGCACCACCAATGCAAAGATGAAGGATTGGAAAAAAAACTCTTGACCATTGAGCCAGGCCAGGCGGGAGGGAAGGATGAATTGATAGAAAATGGGCCGTGGGCGCTGGCCGGGTTGAAGGACATGGGTTAGAGGGAGCAGCATATGGCCAGAGCCGGCGGGACCCCTGGCTCAGCAGTCGCAGCGGGGAAGGCAGGCCAGGGCAGGGCGGCAGGCAGAATAGAATGACAGACGGAAGCCCGCTCATGCAATAATATAACGGATGGGTCCTTATGGATGGGTAGTGTATAATATACCACCTGTGCGGGAGGAGACAAGTGTGCAAAAGGGAAGGCTATGATTAGTTTGGGGTGACCCTTTTCCACAACACGTATATTGGGGGGGGGGTGGAGGGGAAATATATAGGTGGTAGTCTAGATGGATGGATGGGCGGACGAGTAGCGAGTGACTAGGCGGAAGAGAGAAAGAGCAGATTACGCAGTGCCATCGGATTGTTGTATCTGCAATAAGACTACTGTAGGCATGTATGTATGCGGCGCCAGCAAGACAAGACACGACTCGACAGACAGACAGACAGACAGATAGGTAATTACCTACCTACCTAGAAGAACCGACAGTGCAATGTAGTGAAGGTGACTACGCGGAGGCTAGCGATGCAGGTGCAGTTGCAGGCGCAGGTTGCAGACGGCTGCGCTTCGCTTCGTTTAAAGCTCAGGCTCAGGGTCCTGCTTATTTGGCCATGCCATCCATCCATACCTACTTATTCTTGTACTCTACCCGTAGTCTGTCAGTCTCATACACACCGCACTCTACGTCCATGTAATATGAAGTAGTCCTGCAGGCCTGCTTGTATTTCTACCGCCGCACACGCACACGCACACGCACACGCACACACACACAGACTGATTCCTACTCACACGCACTCCCCGCAGCTCTGTACCAATACCAATACCAAGACCAAGACCACGCTTCCATTCCAAATCCGCCTCGAGGCCTGACAAACGAAACCGCCAAACGACCGACGACGTATTCACTCCCATCTTCTTCTTCTTCTTCTCCTCCTCTCGCCTCGTCTCCTCCGTCTGTCGTTTTCTGAAATCGGTGCCGCCTGCAGGGTGCCCGTCCCCTCGCCTCGGTCGACGCTCCCTCATCCCTCATCGTTCAACCGCACGCAGCTCGGGCCACTCACAGGCCAGAGTGGAGCGAGACGAGCGCTAGGCCAGGCTAGCAAGCCAACATCCACCACCGAGCCCGCCGACCTCTCTCTCTTCTCCAAGCTTGAACACCGCGAATTCGTCCTTTTTTCTGACTGCACACCACGGCCGACGAGGGCATTTGCCCTGTGTAACTTTTACTCTGTGTGTACTCACCTCTCTCCGTCTCCTCCACAGCCTCCATCCACAACCTGCGCGCGCACCCCTCCTCTCTCCTCCCCCCACTCTCTCCACTTCCGCCCTCTGCAGTTCCGCGACGCCTGAGCCCTCCCTCGTAGCCCGAGCTCCCTTCGCTGCCTCACACCGCCGCACCACGTCCTCGCTCGCTCCCCACCTGCCTCCCCTCCCCCCTCGGCGCCTGTTGCAGACCATTGCCCACTGACCCCGCCGTCCAGTGTATTTCTAGCCCTCTCCAAATTCTAAAATAGAGAAAAAAAATAAACAAAAACCCCGTAAACAAACATAGCCATGGCCTTCTCCGTGGGCATTGGAGACCGCGGTGGCCTCAAGTCGCCGCGAGGAGACGAGCCCTCGTCCTTCACTCCCCTCGCCAGCCCGCTCCGCACCATCGGCTCCCAAATGGCATCCTCGAATGATGCTCGCGGCCAGCTGCACCGACGCTTCACCACAAACAACATCCCCACCCTAAGCACTCCATTGTCCCCAATTGGTCAGCAGCGCAGACAGGCCGCAGAGCCCGCCGAGTTCACCACTGCGGTACGTAGCTCTTCCACGTAGCCCCCCTCCCCGCACCATTCATTCCATACATGTATATTGTACTGTGCATTGCATTGCACGGCACGCATCCTGTAGAGTCGAGGGCCGACCCGCCTGCAGCTTCCTGTGGCTTCCATGTAGCTTGTTTACTTGCACTTTGGTCATTTTGATTCCCAAAACCATGCCTTGTTTATGCCACGGGAATCCCGCTGGCTGTCCGAGACTCGTCCTGTCTTTCTTTCTTTTCTGCCCAAGTGGGACAAGTCCAGAAAGGCAGACTACCATTTCCAGAATCCTGGGCTGACCATGTTGCAGACGTACCATAAGCTTCAAGTGGTAAGTGAGCCAATCAGATACCTCTGTGGATTTTCTTGCCTTCTCACTCTCATCCTCACCGTCCCTCTCACCTTCACCTTCACCTTCATATGCATATCCCCTCTCACATTCCCCTTCACCTTGGTGGGTGGCTGTTTGGTATCACTGCTTTGGCGCTATATCAACCCCGCCCCCCTCCTCTCCTCTCTTCCTCTCTTCCTCTCTTCTCCTTCCC
Source organism: Periconia macrospinosa (assembly GCA_003073855.1). Taxonomy (NCBI): domain Eukaryota; kingdom Fungi; phylum Ascomycota; class Dothideomycetes; order Pleosporales; family Periconiaceae; genus Periconia; species Periconia macrospinosa. The sequence continues at coordinate 891,538 of KZ805300.1, forward strand.
ATCTACAACCACAACACACCTCTCCCAACGTCTCTCCGCTTTCCTCTTTGCACCAGCGTCTGGCTTTGCTCGCATTTCCAACTCATCTCGTCTGATCCCGCGCCTTCAACTCATCACGCCGCATTGTGCGAACAAGTTTTGTCGGAGTAAGTAGCTGATTTGATTTCAATTTCTAGCTGGAGAAGAAAAAGTTGGAGTACGAGTACTTGAAAGAGCAGCGGCGCCGATTCGAGGCGGAGATGGAGCTCATTGACTTGCAGTCCCGTCGTGACGAGGAGGAAATCAACCGCCTGTCGACCGATATCAGGTACGGCAAGCATAGCCAACCAACGACTCCTCCCGAGTACAACAACGCCAGCAAGGGCTTCCCAACTTCTCTCTCGCGTCCAAACCGCTTCAGTCTGTCCAGCATCACCGGCATGACTACGCCACGCTCTGCCCGTTCGGGCTCCCAGCTTACCTCTCCTCCCTCTGCGCCCGCCAACTCCAACGGTTTCCTCCCATCCAAGTCCATGCCAGGCTCCCGTCGCAACTCGGACGAGGAAGGAGATGACTTCGACAATGACGACTTCAATCCACCCACACAGTACCGAAAGTAAGTAAAAACCTTTGTTTTGTATCGTTGTTGCCTAGGCAGCCGCCAACTGCCAAGCCCCGCAACTCCCCTTCATCTTATTGTCCCTCGCGCGCAGTTGCCAGCTGTGCTCGCGTTGGATCGCCGTCACCACGCTTTCCTATGCCTGCAGTTAGCACGTGCTGCAGCTTTTCCCCCTTCACCCCGTTTTCCTGCGTGGGTGACTGCGAAACTCCGCCTTCACCTCGCATTCGTCTGGTCATATAACAACGCCCGTCGTCCCTCATTTTTATCCGCCCGCTGCCCATTGCTTTTGCATTGCTAGCCCCTATCCTTTAACTCATATTGACTGTCAACAGCCTCAACCGTCTGTCTATGCCAGCAAAGTTCGAACGAGATCTCCCCGCCCTGGCCGACGTTTTGGGTAACATTGACACGCACGCCTACTTGTTCGACGACGACGAGAATCACCAAAATCCCGTGGCATCGCCCGAAGCCAAGTCCTATCTTCAAATGAATACCACCGACGACAAATTCCCCATCTTGGTACGTCGTAACGCGAACGGGACCGGCATGGAGCTGTCTGCTTCATCTGCCGCCTTGGATCTTGCTCTTTCGCAGTCTCCAGGCCCGGAGAGCCAGTCCAATGGATGGGCTGGTCATCGTCACCGTCAGGCGCAGCAGTCGCTCCCTACTAACACCTTTCGCAAGACCTCACAGGTTGACGAGTACGACGTCTCTCAAGCTAACGGCAACGTTGAGTCAACCCCGACCAAAATGAACGGTAATCGTCGCTCAGTCGAGTTCAACTTGAGTCCCATGGCGTCAGCAGGCAAGCGATCCAGCTTTGCCGCCAGCATGGGAAATGGAATGCCTAAGCTCCAACAATCGTTCTCCAGCAACGACGTTCCTACCTTGAAGAACGGAGACGGTGGAAATACCCCCAATGGCGCCAATGGCAACGGTATCAACGCCCATGCGGAGCAGCATCTGCACAATCACAATGCTGGCTTGGGTCGCATTCCCCAAGGTGTCATCAACGGTCGTCACAGCCGTGACCTCTCCAATGGTTTCAAGGAGCAGACTTATCAGCCCATGCACTCTGGCCTTCACGCGAGTGCTGCCCCCTTTGGTCCTGCTATTACTTCAGCTGCGTCGACTAACGGTTCTGTCGCTTCCACGGTCGGCTCTCCTACCATGTCCCAATTCTCGACCGTCACTGGCTCTACGGCCCCATACTACGGCGGCTATGGAATGTCCATGCTGAACAACGCCATGGGTGGTATGAACTTGGGTGGACCGCAACTTGGAGGACCTCCCGCCTACAACCAGAATGCAATGTATTCTCAGGGCGGCATGCCTGCATACTATGGCAACCCCTACACTGCTTACGGCCCCAACGGTCGTGTTCAAGACAGCCAGGCTCGTGTCATCCAGAGCCGTCGCATGCAGAGTGGTATGTATACCTCCTTCATCTCTGGCCCCGCAGAGTTGTCTTACGCTCCAGCAGATGCCAACCGGTTCGTCAACTACGACCTCAAGACAATGAACCGTCAAGAAATCTACTCTCTCTGCAAGGATCAACATGGATGCCGTTTCTTGCAGAAGAAGCTCGAGGATCGTAACCCTGAGCACTTGCAAATCATCTTTGATGAGACTGCCCCTCACGTCGTGGAACTCATGACTGGTATGTATATCCTTATGGTTCAATAATCGATGCACCCTGCTGACCTTCGTAGATCCATTCGGCAACTATCTCTGCCAGAAGCTCTTGGAGTTCACCAACAACGAGCAGCGCAACATGCTTGTCCGTAACGCGGCTCCCTCGTTGGTTTCGATCGCTTTGAACCAGCATGGAACTCGTGCTCTCCAGAAAATGATTGAGTTCATCTCTACGCCTGAACAGGTTCGTCTTCCAGTTACCCTGCTGTTGTACATACCACTAACCAAGGCCAGATTCAAATGATCATGAACGCCCTTCGTGACCAGGTTGTCGATCTCATCCAGGACCTCAACGGCAACCATGTGATTCAGAAATGCCTCAACCACCTCAAGGCCGAAGATGCTCAGTTCATCTTTGATGCTGTCGGCGAGCACTGCATTGTCGTCGGAACTCACCGTCACGGCTGCTGCGTCCTCCAGCGCTGCATTGATCATGCTTCGGGTTTCCAGAAAATCCAGCTTGTTGCTCGCATCACGGCAAACAGCTTCAATCTCGTGCAGGATCCTTTTGGCAACTATGTCGTCCAGTACATTCTCGACCTCAACGACCCGAGCTTCACTAATCCTCTCTGCCACGGCTTCCGAGGAAAGATTGCTGAGCTTTCCAAGCAGAAGTTCAGCTCCAATGTGATCGAGAAGTGCATGCGCTGCGCTGACAACCCCACCAAGGCGATGATGGTCGAGGAGCTCATGGACCCCGAGGAACTCGAGAAGCTCATGCGCGACTCCTACGGCAACTATGTCATCCAGACGGCACTTGAGTTTGCTCCACCTGAGATTTGCGTCCATCTGATTGAAGCTATGCGTCCTATCCTGCCTGGAATTCGACAGACTCCTTACGGCCGTCGCATCCAAGGCAAGGTTCAAGAGCGCGAGTCTCGCCTTCACCTCTACACGGGCCGCGGTTCAGGTCACGGTACTCCGCTTGAACTTTCTGGAGCTCAATCGGAGCAGATTCCCGCTTTTGCCGGACAGGTCTCTGCTGGTTATCCCGTTGCCCCCATGTATACCAACACTACTGCATACGGCCCCAACATTGCGTCCCCGCAGCCTCACCGTATGAGCAACCCACCTCTACCTTCTCATCTTCAAAACTCTGTACAAAACCAACAGGGCTATCAGGCTTACGGAGGTGCCTCCGCCAACGGCAACGGCATGGGCAGCTTCTTTTAAGTGCTTGATGGTCTCTTGACGACGTAACGACACATAACGACTCACGGCTGTCTCGTTTGCACAAACGCAACCTGGCATTATTCACCTACACCTTTTTACTTGAGCTGGTTGCCTACCACCTTGATCATTAGGCCTGCTGGGTCGGTTGGCAAACATCCGTCTTGTATAAGTATCTTTGCGACACGGGAGCATTATATCGGAGCTTCGGCCCATTTCCTTTGGCATCCTACGGGCGCGAATGTCATCTTCCCCCTTGCGTTCACTGTACCATTGCCCCACCACCATTGCACTTGCTTTTTGTCCCCTTCATCCCTGTCTTACTTAGTCGGAGCGGCTCATGTGCCCTGAAAAATCTGAGGCCTTGCCTATTGCATGTTTGTGTGCCGCGCAAAGGTGGTGCGGCATTTGATTTCATTTTCTTTGTTTCTTTTCTTCACCAAAGACCACGGCGGATCATGGTCGGATTCTGATGGATGGAAACTTTTTTCTTTGATTTGATTGACGAACTGGGTGGGGGGCAACAGTACAGAACAGCTTGTCTTGTCTTGACTTGCGATTTGGCCATTGTCAATTCGTGGCGTACCATCGAAATCGCTTGCCTTTTGGGGTTGCGCAAAGTAGGTGGACGTAAAATAGCAGGACAGGCACTATCGAATGAATAACTATATTGACGAAAACAACAATGTGGACACAAACTGTGACGGCAATTAACCAACAGTTATGCGATTCAATATTTTGCGTGCGTGAATGGAACATTTGTTGAGTGGATGGCGACATGTCGAGTAGGTGATGAGTGGTCTGTCCCGATTTGTACATGTACATAATGGATGGACCAATGACGGCCACCTTCCGATTAGGAGACAATGATGATGGGGACGGCTGCATTCCGTGACCACTAACAAAGCCACCACACGACGTCCACCCCCCGTGCCCCCGTCCCTTGCCGCAGTCCCTTGTCCTTCCTCGCGCTTTATTAACGACCCTGACGTCCAGGCATCGACCATTCTACCTACCCACCCAAGCTTTTATCGACCTTCCCCTTTCACCACACCACCATATCACAACCCACCAACTCCCAGCGCCGCCACGTAATCGTCACTCCACTTCATAAAGGTCCAAGCCAGCCTCCATACTACAAAGCAACCCTACGGCCCGCCGAATCTCCCCCTCCAAAGCAGCCAACATGCGCTTCGCTTTTGTCACGTTTCTGGTCACCATCTTCTTCGTCATGACTGCCGCCGCCGTGGTTCCGATGCACAGCGTCATCATTTCCTTCCCAGCCGAGGCTCCCGACCATCTGCTGCAGAAGGCGAAAGATGCCGTGATTGCTGCCAAGGGCAAGATCACCCACGAGTACAGTGAGTACCCTCCACTTACCGCCGCAGGCCAAAGCAGCGAGTAGCATAGCAGATAGCTGACACAACGAACAATAGACATCATCAAAGGTTTCGCCGCCCAACTGCCCAAGAGCGCCATGGAGACGATCCAGACCATGAGCACCGAATACCCGGCCCTTATCGAGAGCGATGGGCTCGTGACGACCCAGGGCAACAAAAAGCACAATGTAGGCTTTTAAAAGGGGACAGAAACACCACGTGGGAGGAGGAAAGATGAGGTTACGCTTATCAAGCACCGTTTCGAAAGTTGGATGGATGGGATTCTTAATGATTATGGGAAAGGCGCATCGGAATTGCTTATCGTGGAGGACGCTCGCTCCCTTGGTTCACTGGACATGGCGGTGAAATTTGTACTGTAATTCTACGCGTTCACGAAGTTTCGCAACCCTCAAAATATTATGACTATCGCAATTAAATGTCGCATATTTTTTGATTTTTGAAAAAGTTAAGGTTCCATCAGGCATCGAAATGACGTGCATCAATCTGAGTGCTGACTGACTGGGACTTCCGCCCGCACTGCATTGGCCCCTCCGGCCACAAGAATAGACCGAGTGGGCGAACGTGTTCTCGTTTCAGGCGGCGACGCAACTTTGATGCGTGGGCTATCTTCTCACACAGAACAATCTGACCTCTTCACATGAACTCTCTCGGATCTGCTTTTGAACAACAGTAGATAGAGGCTGGCTCGTACATACATTTGGCAGTGACGTGCGAGACCCTGCAGCGAAAGACCAGGCCCGCCTAGCGCTACGTCTGGCTCACGGGTTCCGCTTCCTTAGCTACAACCTTACCGAGTGATAGCACTGTAATCGCGTGCAAGCAACAAAGCTGCAGCAAGCCACCGTGCTTGAGCCTCGTCCTGCCCAAATCTTATTTCCAAAACCCCAATGTTGCCAGCCCTTCGCTCATAATGCCTACAGCCCACTCACTTACAACCGCGACTCTCAGACTTCTACCAAGAATATCCCCTAGCGAACGCGGCTCCTGAGCCGCTACTGGGGGGCCCCGCAATTGACTACTGCACCGATACTACTGGATTTCGAGACGGGACGTGGAATAGACATGGATGACTTCAAGCCAGATCTGCTCAAGGCTCTGCTGGACTGGGTATGTACGCGTCTAGCAATGAATCCCCTTCTACACGCGCTGATGCAGCCACCACCACCAACAGGTCAACACGTTCGATCTGCCCGGCCGAGTCTCAGCATGGAACCAACTCGAGGACGGTCAGATACTGTGGCAGATCCTCGCCGACATCGACGCCGACTACTTCAACGACTCGCTGCCTAACCTCGACGAAGGCGTAGACCGCCGCCGCTCCATCACCGACAGCTGGATTCCGAAATGGCAGAACTTGAAGCACATTGAGCGGGCAGTGTCGACATACCTCCGCGAGGAATGCGAGAAGCTGCCCGTGCTTAGCAGGCGCATGATACCAGACCTGAAGACGGGCGCGAGGGATGGTTCCATGATGCTGACGGCAAAGCTGACCATGGCTGTGCTCATGGCAGCTTGCACAAGCCCAAAGAGTGGTGAACGCATGCTGGGCGTCATGGCACAACTCGGCGAGTCGGCCAATATCATCGGTCGTGGCATCCAAGACCTGCTGGAGCTAGACAAACGCATGGCCGACTTGGGTGTCGAGAAGGAATTAACACCAGATCCTCAAAACCTATCAGGCTACAGGACGCCGAACCGTGTGGTTTCGGGTGCGGGATCAGCAATTGGGAGGGACAATGACTTGGAGCAGGAGGCACAGCTATTCGAGGCAACCAAAGAGCGGAACGCGTTAAGAACACAGGTCAAGCAATTGAAGGAGGAGGTGGATAAAAGCAAAAACAGAATATCACAGCTGGAGGAAGAACTGGTCGAGGCACGATTGCATCTCGATGATTGGGGGGCCAAAGGAGCCTCATCGGACGATGTCGAGAGACTTCGAAATGACCTACTTCGCGAGCGACAGTACATCGACCGACTCGAGACAGACCATGCTAACGCCAAGGACGTGATCGAAAGCTTAAAAAAGCGGGCCGCCAGATTTGAAGCCGAGCATGAAGCAAAACAGGAACTCAAGGACCAGCTCCAGCTTGTCAGAGCAGAGCGCGACGAGCTGGAAAAGAAGGCCAAGGCCAATGAGAATCTGAAGAAGAAGATTGAGTCTCTCTCCAAAGAGTCTAAGAGCTTGGAGGCTGTGCGCCAGGAGTTGCAACAGGCCAAAGAAAGGTTACAAGAACTCGAAGAAATCGAGGAGAAATGTGTGGCGCTTGAGAAGGTCAACAAGGAGAACATACAAACCCTTGTCAACTCGGAACAGTCCATCTACGAAGAGAAGGGCAAAAGAGGACGGCTCGAGCACGACAACCTCATGCTAATGAAGGAGCTGGAGCAGGCAAAAGAATTCCAATACAAGGCCGAGGAATCGAAGCGAGAGCTTGAAGACCGCATCAGGGAACTGGAATCCTCGCATGGAGGGCGTGGGGGTTCGCTTGAAGATGAACTCGAACAGAATGAGAGTACAGACCATCTCGATGTGCCAAATAGTGCCAAAATGTCTTCCGACTACAAAGTCAGCGCCGATTCCATCGCGTTGCAACAGAGGGTCGAGGTGCTCACAGCAAGACTGAGAAGTATGGAGGCTGAGACACTCAAACAAATGCAAGAGAATTTGGGATTGAAGAGTGATATGATGACCACCAAGGATGAGCAAAGCCAGAAGTGAGTTGATTTATTATCATCAACTTGTCGATACCGGCCACAATGCTAATGCAATCTCCAGGCCATTCTTGGAGCAAAACGAGAAGCTGCAGGTCGCAGAGGCTGAGCTTCAAGCACTTCAAGCGAGGTTACGCGATAAAGATCTTCAGGTAGCGGAGCTGCAAAACGAGCTCAACAAAAGTATGATCCTGTGGGTATACTAGGTGAAAGTCGCTGACAAGTCTCCAGAGTCTGACATTTCCGAGGAGGAAAAGGCATCTGCACTTCAAGCCGAACATGACAGGCTCCTTTCTCTGCAAAATGCGGCGAACCAGAAGCTTCGAGAAGTCGAGATAGCAAAAGATGAGGCGCGAGCTCTTCTTCTTCGTGCGCTGCTCGACCGCGACAACTTCAGCCCCGACCTACTCGAACTGCAACGAGAGGAGACGCTGCGGAGAATCAAAGAACAGATTGAAGGCGTGATAAAAGCACCGGCCGAAGTTCAGCCAAAGGTGCTCGAGGTTACATCGAACGAGATCACAGATACAGTAGGCAAGAGCAGAGCAGCAATGGAAACCATCAAGAGGGTAAGCAACCAGCAGTTTCCTGTAACAGAGACCGAGCTATGTGAAACAGCGCGGTTGGAGCCTTCGAGATACGATTCAACTAGCTTGCGTGCAAAGCAGCTGGAGGTCTCCGAATCATCAACAACGCTTGTTTCCACGCCGGGCAAAGGAAAAGGGCAGGTGGACGGGCAGAACGGGTCGATGCCAACCTACACTGCATCAACCCCTGAATCAATACGCACACCGAAGAAGACTTGGGGGGACCGACTGGCCAAGCTCATGAGGTCACCACGCGCGGGCGAGGGGCGCAAAGCGGTGGCTGATCAGCTGGGGCAATCGTCCATCTACGGGTTTGGCATGACAAGTCTTTCTCTGGTGTGTGGTTGATGCTTGCGGACTGATCCGTTGGCTTGACCCTATGATGCACTTGCCTTCCCCTTCCTCTCCCTGCATATGCCTGCGCATATCGGCACGATCGGATTCGCTGACTGGAACAGGACCTGGAAGACCAAAAAGCGGCCAACGACAGACTTCGAGAGGAGCTCGAGAGGGTTAAGAAGGAAAGCGCGGAGAAAGGATCGGTATGTGCAAAAATTCTTCCCCGGTTTTGATATTTCGTCGTCTTTCCCAACGTCTACCCACATTCACAAAACACACCATGCCATTATGTAACCAAAGCCCTTCTTTCTAACCAAAAATCCCCCCCATAGGCCGAGCTCCAAGCCGAGGTCGAAAACCTCCGTCGCGAAAACAAACTCATCACATCCGCGTGGTACGACATGACGACGCGACTCCAAAGCAACACGGTCATCCTGCAGCGGAAGAGCGAGGCGCCTCGCAGTTGGCTGGGGAAGCAGAGAGCGGCGGTCGGGAACAACGGTGGAATGGTGAGTCGTTTTGTCCCCCCTTTTTTTTTTAACCCTCCCTCTAGCCCTTCTCTCTACTGTTAGAACATCGCCATGACGCGATATTGAGATTCCGCGATGAATACATCAGGAAGAAGATTTGAAGAAGCTAATGGATGAGTTCAGGGCGGTCGGAGATGAAAAATTTTGTAAACCTAACCTTTGAACCCAACCACTACAAACAAACAAACAAATACATTCCCGTGGGATGGATAGATATTCCTTGCTTCCTTTGTTGTTGTTTTTCTTTTCTTAGAACTATTACTCTTTTTTTTTTTTGGAAGGGGAAGGAAAACTATATAAATTAGCATAGCCGGTTAGAGCGAGCGAGCGAGCAGCGTATATATATATATACTTTTTAGAGGTTTTGTTACTACCTGTGTGAATTTTTTTTTATTTTTTTTTTTTCAAGTTTTTCTAAAAAGTTATAAACTAGGTTATTATAGGTGAAATTATGTGCCTTGTTTTAGAAAAAGAAAAAAGTTTTATTTGTTTATGTATATGTGTATATGTATGTACCTGGAAAAGGACAGTATAAATTAAGATAAGGAAGAGAAAGAAGGAAGGAAGGAAAGAAGGAAGGAAGGAAGGAAAGAAGGAAGGAAGGAAAGAAGGAAGGAAGGAAAGTGTGGAAATGGGGGGTTTTTTTTTAATGTGTGTGTGTCGGTATGTATGTGTATGTCTCTGTCTTAGCCATCTCTTTTTCCTTAATTCTCTTTCTTATTTAGCCTTTACATACATATACATATACACCTTCTTCCTTCTTCTTTTTTTTATTAAATAACAATAATAATAATAAGGCGATAATAAAAACGTCATTGTATTTTTTTTTTGTTTAAAGGGGGTAAAAAAGAGAGAGAGAGGATGCAGGACCACCGGTTCTAGTGCGGTTCCCCCCCTCCCCCCCTTTTTTTATTGTTTCTGTTAAAATATGCAACTTGATAGGTTAACAACTAAAGTATGCGAATAAGGAAAAACGTTTAAACGACCTACAACGATTAACGAAAAGAAAGAAGGGGGAAAAAGGAAGAGCTTAGGCAACAACGAAAACGTACGGAAAGAAGTCTTCTCTAGGAAGGGAGGAGGGGGGGTTTAAAGAAAATTAAACAGTTAAGTTAAAAAGATCATAAGACGGTATGTACATACATATATAAACCGAAAGATTCCTCCTCTCTTCCTTTATTACTTACTACCCCCTTCTCTATGTTCTTTAAGTTGTTGCCCTGGTATGTTTATATCCCCTTTATTTCCTCTTCTTCTGAATGATACCTCATCCCCTCTTCCTTCTTTTCATCTGTATCCTACTACACATATGAACTTATAAACTTACAAACTTAATCTAACCTCACACTACTTACACACACCCCCCTACAGCGCTACTAACGGCAGCCCCCCACGCGCGCGCGCGATAAGAAAAAAAGGATACATCGTCCTCGGCGTCAGCATCTCCGTCTTCATCGGGACGATTTGTTATGTGGTTGGTGTATGTGCGGCGCGCGGGCGCGGGAGAGGATGTGGGATATAAGGAAGTGGGATAGGGGGAAGGTTAAGAAGGCAGTGGGTTTGGAGGGGAGGGGGTAGGGGGTAGGTTGGGGACGCGGGGAGAGAGAGAGAGAAGAAAAAATATTAGAGAAGAAGGTCATAATAAGAAGTTTGGAGTGTAAAAACGTTTAACTTTTATAGTAGAAAGAACTTAAAAATTTTGAAGGAAGAGAATACTAGGTTTTCTGCCTCGTTTTATACTTAGTTTCTTAGTTTACTGGCTTTTATTATCCATCGAAAGATTGGAGTTTTAAACTAAGTAGGCTAGTTTTATCTATTGTACTATGTAACCTGTTGGAAAAAAATAGATGTAGATGATGGGAGGAAAGGGGAGGATAAAGGTTAATTGTGAAATAACTACTTACTTAGTAAATATTAAACAACTTTAATAATAGTTTATACGGTTTAATACTTTTAGTTTAAGAAAGATAGTTTTAAAATATATATATATATATATATATATATATATATAAGACTTTAAAGGTGTAGGTAGTAGTTTCGACATATTTATTAAGTTTAAGCTGTATATATAGTATTTAGAAACTTGTGTTAAGTATATAATAGAATTAGAATATTGCATAACTTTTAAGTAAGCCAAAGGACTTATATATTATATTAAAAGGGAGACTTAACTTATTCGCTCTTTCTCTAATTTTCCTTTTCTCATATAGCTTAAAGTATATTTACCCCCAAGATACCCCTATGCAGAATATTACATGTTGACGTCTTATATCTACTAACTGCTATAGATAAAAGCCGTAAAACATATAAGTAAAACCCCTATAACGTACTTCCTTAAAACTCACCGTGATTCTTTTTAAAAACTCATTTTCCGTTGTTAGAATGTCTACCTACTGCTATTTAACTTGCCTGCAATCTCGTTGGTATCTATTTTAGTTATATAGTAGGTAGGTAGATATATCCCTTTCTAAATCGGAGTTGGAGTGGGGTATATTTAGATGTGGATATACCTACACCGATAGACATAACTCTAAATATAAGTATAAGCGTTCCAATTAACATAAGAATAACTGCATCTTAAACTATACATGTAGGAAATTTCACTTTCCCAAGTGTGTTAAAGGAATGAAACAACCGTAACACGTAGCCGTGGTGTGACTTTAGAATGAGATGTGTGTGTGTGTGTGTCTATATCAGCAGTGAAGTGTATTTTCTAAGGACTGTGTGGGAAGGATGATATGAGATCTTCTGGGATTGTTTTATTGTTATGATCTATGTAGGCGGCCTGGTGACGAACTTTTTACTTGAACATATGCTGATGCCAGTGATCTGACACGAAGTGCTACCTTCGCTATTGATCTCTCTTCTCAGAAGTCTCGACGAGTATAGGGCAATGTGAGATCAGATCTCACAACAGAGACGCAATCCTCGTCTACAACTCCTCCATATCCTCATCGCCTAGATCCAACGGCGGGAAGTCGCCAGCTTCGCAGCGCTCTGGCCGCACAAAGACACCGCAGTTGCTTCCGCATTCAAAGTATCGCTTTCCCTTGACGGTGCCGTCGTTCTTGCCCGTCGGCTCGTCCAGTGCGACGCCTACCCAGGATCCTATGCCCGGGATCTCAGGGACGGGTCCTAGGTACTTGACTGTACCGCGACGGGCATCGGATTCGGGAAGTAGACGGACGCGGCCTTCAAGTGTGAGACCTGTTTTTTGTATTCCAAGTTAGTCGTGTTCTCATGTACCTGAATTCTTGTCGGAAGGGTGAGTGGCGGGGATAGGCAAGTAGCAACGCGCGGAGAGTCTCATTGTGCACCCATGGTCGAGCAGAGTGATGGTATCGTACAGTGCCTGAGATGTGACTGTTTACATAATTTCAGAGCAGGGCTTCTCCGCGGAAGGTCGACACGAACGGACCATCGGTCGATGTGGCGCTGAGTGCGCTAGAGAGCCCGATCCCGAACCGTTTGAAGGCCTTTGACGTGTTTGACAGCCGGCTAATAAGCCGCCAGATTATTCGTTGTCTACCCCCCCAAACCTAGCCGATTCACAGAAAGGGGTAACGAGAGCCTTACGGCCAAAGGGAATTTGATATTCGTGGCCGGGGTGGGGCTATACTCGCAAGAACAGGGCCACAGGAACAGATTCCTAGAATAGATACTTGGCAACGGCGGCCTCGTAATTCTAGCGGCCATTTTGTTTTCGAAGCCTCAGACCGTCTCATGTCTTTGTTGGGGTGCTGCTGCTCTTTGACCTTGGGGAGTATGTGACTCGCGAAATGAGATGAAGGATATCCAGGACTGTTTCTCGAAATGGGCTCCCTAAACCGGTGTTGCTCACCCTTGCCGAAAGGAACAATCAATTGCCAATGTCGCATGGCGAAAATAGACAATCGTGTCGGATGCTATCTTTTGCAAAGATTTGTGCATACACGATCCGGATGTTTGGCCGACCATAGCACGGGTAGATGCAGCAATGAGACGATCGGCGATGCTTGCTTTCGAGGATGGTTGTATGCATGTGCCAACAACTGGGGGTTCTAGAATGCGATGTGTATATGGTTTTCACTCACCTCTCTCTTCAATCTCTCGTTCTGAAGCTAGAATTTTTTGCTGCTCGATGGTAGGGGCATTGGGGTCGAAGCGCCCAAGCCTTTGGGCCTTCTTCCATGCTAGGACACTGTCTGTTCGAGTTTCGTACTCGGCAGCGGGCATTTCATATTTTTCCACGGCAGACAGGTCAGAAAAGTTTGGGCGGGCCGAGGGCGGGCGAGTGTCAGCAACCTAACAGAATACGATCAGAAAAAGGAGATATTTACGGGATGCATTGGTAAGCATAGGGGCTTCATGTGAAGATGGAGTCGGGCAGATAGGGTGTACCTACGATGAGCTCAGCGTATGGCTGCAAAGGAAATGCAGCCAGCTGAGTTTGGTCTTCATCGGCGGCAGAGATGGCTACTGGGTCCTGGGAGCCAACGCGTAAGGTCAGCTGTTGGCAACTGGCGGGAATGCCCGTGATGGGCTCGAGGCGCGTTTTGAAATGTGCTATGGTCCATGAGGGGGAGACTCTGCGCTCGGAAGAAGAGTTGGCAGAGTTGACCAGGAGGGCAACATCTGCAGCGGCCTGAAGCGCCATGTGAAGGCTGGGCGCTGGTGTTGGGTTTGAAGACTGGACCAGTAAGGGCTGATGAGTGGATGCTTTTGATGCACGGGATCAGTCAGTCAGTGGTGGCGGGGTGCTCGAGGGCAAATTGAGCAGCCGTTGGGTTGTTGCAAGACGGGAAGATTGTTCTCTCGCACCGCTTCGCGCGAATGATTCGTGGATTGCACGTATACGACTGTATGCACACGCGTTGTTGCCTTTGTGGTGCTGCCTTGGGATATTTTATTTTTTATTTTCCCCGGAATCGTGATGGCAAGCAACAGCCGCCTGAGCACGCACGTCTGGCGATGTACAGTCCATTAGCGAATCAACATTAGGCTAGGCCGGATTGGGACCAACACGACATCACGTGACCGAACGGCCATGTACAGACAAGGCACTCTGCACTACGCATGCATACCTACATAAGTACGTTAACGTATAATGTATGTTCATGTACGTTATGTCTCAGAACAGCGCATCAAGCAAGCTGCACGTCTGACTTTGACCCCACGCGGTCTGATGGAAGATGGTGAGGCGAGGCCGCATACAATACAGTACAGTATCATCCCATGGGCCATGGGCCATGGCATGCGGAGACGCCCAGCAGGGTGCTCTTGACTGGGCAGGTTTCGCAAACACCCCACACGATCATCAAATACTGTGCTGTCTGTTACTGTTAGATTGCCATCACTGACCAGCCTTTGTATCGTCTCGTCAGTCTGCGTTCAACGTTGCATGCCATGTTGCATGTTGCATGCTGGCCTGTCTGTTGCCATGTCAGTACCCCGCCCGCTCGCCGCTCTGATATGCGAATTGCTTTTCTCCGAACCCCAGCGCGCGCTGCATTATTTCATCTCTTTCTGAATCGCTTCCCTCCGTCAGCCAAGCCCCCCCTAGGTTTGCTTTTGGCCAATTTCCTCGGCACAGATCATCAAGGGACCTACCAGATTTTGCTCTAATACCTATGGGATTGTGTCGGCGTCCGTGTATACTGTACTGTACTGTGGTATGTCTGTAAAAAGTAGGAGCATACACACGTTACATGCGCAGGTCCAGTATTCTTCACCAACACACGACTGCCAGAAGACCGGCTTCACCGCTTATTCAATGCGCCTCTGGCTATAAATAATGCTCGGCCGGGGGTGCAATCCTTCGCAGTATCCAGATATTGCTCAAAACACCACCCACGTCGCTACGTTGCTCCGCGCCTGCTCAGCCCGCCAGCCAGCCAGACGTTGGTCGTGGTGGGTGGCGTCGAGGGAGGGCCACGACGCTGCACGGCACGCACGATAGTGAACTTACTGGAGATGCATAACAGACGGTTTGCAAAATCGGATTCATCATGTCGTCTAAGTTTGTGAGATCAGGGTTATGGAAGATTCATGTTCGCAGCCCCAGGCAGGCAGATGGAACCGAGAGGGTAAAGGTTATGTCCATCATAGCTTTGTACAGCCGTGATCCGGAAGGTTAACTATTTGAGTTGTTTTGTCAGAGGTCAGGTGAAGGAGACTGATTAAGGGAGCGACGCTTTTATTAGGACATGAATGGTGCGTGCCATAACTAAGTTGATCCATTCGAGAACGGCGACTCTCTCTCCACACCCAGCTAATGCAGTTCGGGCGTTTTAGCACCGACAGTGGCTCTTCCAAACCGCTCTCAAACAGAGGTAGCTAGCCTAGCCCAAGGATGCCTATGGGTTTGGGCGTGAATCAGGCAGCTTTTCACCGCCTTATGCGCATCATTTTTCGCGCTACACTACCTGATCCAGGCCGCATTGATGATGCAACCAAACATTGTCGCTGGCTCACCGCGGTGGCGGGTGCTGCCAACTTGGATACGGTGGTTAACTTGCTAGTCGAAGGAACTGCGGCTGGTTCGGCCGGGCGCGCTGCCTGCCTGCCTGCCTGCCTGCCTGCCTGCATACACACATACAGTACATTCAGTACATACAGTACTTGACGTTACTTGGCTACAAAAGACATCCGAGAACGGCAGACACCACCAACTACACTAACTACCCTCTACCTGGCATACCTAGCCACGACAACGCACCAACACCAAGCGCCGCCGGAAGTCCGATAGGGCCCAACTTCCCAAGAACCTGCTTGCTCACGTGGGACGTGCTCGACTCGTGGGAGACGACAGGCTGTCTGTTTCTTTGGTCTGTCGACAGTCGACGGGTGAGGCCGAAGCTAATAGCTAATGGCCTGCCTCGGATGCATGCCTCCTATGACAAGTACAAATAGTACCCTCTGCTGGAGTCATGGTATCCTCTCCACCACCAATGGCTGAGCAGGCGATCCGGAACTAGACGTCACGGGCAACTCTCGGCAGTTCACCGCAGCAATTCACCGCTCTTCTCCTTTCCGGTGTACACCAGCCGCCAGATGTTGGCGTACAAGTTGCAACAAGACAGCAGCACGCACGACAGCAGCCGAGGAGAAGGGATGCAAAGGAAAATAGGCCGGAATCGCACGCAGAGGGACAAGCTTTTGGGCGTGAACACATCACCAATGCACCGCCATAATGAAGTCAGCGTTCGTGAGGCTACATCCGGTAGCGACTGATTTGGCGTCAGATAGCCGTAGGGCAGGGCGAAGGATTGCAGATCTTGTTCGCCGCGCGCCGCCAGGTCATCGCGCTTCTGCAACAATCAACCCGGCCCTGGCCAGCGAGGGCAGGATCCCTGAAGGGGTTCACCGCCCCCGATTCGCTGCATCGTCGTACCACCCGCCCCGACTGCTATAGTCGACGTGATGTGTGATGATATTCCAGGGGTTGGTTGATCATGACATGTTGAAAGCGCCCTCTCTACTTATGCGGGCGCGAACTACGGCCTGGGATGGCTGCAGCCCCGTTTTGCAACGCGTTGAGGCCTGACGGCCAGCAAATGTACAAGCCAGCTCTGCACAGCACAGCACAGCACAGCACAGTCGCTGCACTGCACTGCTCTGCACCTGGGATGTGGCCGAGGGCAGCAAATCAAGCCGAGCCTGGCGAATGAGTCGCCGATGGGGTCGACGGGATGTGATGTGAAGCAACAAGCCAAGACGAGCGAACAGTGTGTGCAGGGTGGGAGAGAGATGATGCTGGAGATGGAGAAGATGAAGAAGAGGATCGGTGAAGTCGATGAACCAGAGGTACATGGGCAGTCGGTTAGTCAGTCAGTATACGTGAAGGTGATAATGGTACTATGTGCAGAGTGAGGGACACGTCATCGCCAACAGGCCGTCTGGATGCTTCCTTTCTCATCCTCATCCGCCTTCACCACACACACCACCCCCCCTTCTGTCGTTCCCGGTTAGTTCCATGTGGATGGATGTTCGGAACCATTTTGGCTTCGTTTCTTTTTTAGCAGCACAGCACCCGGGCAGCTAAGGGATGGCTAGTATAGCGCAGTGGGTGAGGTGGCCGCCGGCAGATGGGCGCTCGCTGGCTGGCTCCGTAACCATCTGTCGGGCGGTGGATGGATGGACGGATGGATATGATAAATAAATGGTGGTAAGTTGGACACATGAGTTAAGTGAGGAGGCAGGCAGGCAGGGCAGGGCAGGGCAGGGCAGGCAATTAGGGCATTGGCAGTATGTATTAGTTAGGACAGGTGAGGTGAGGTGGGCTTGATTGATGCCACAGCCAGGATGCAGCAGAGCAGAGCAGAGGTTGAGAGCAGCGCTTGAGAGCAGCGCAGCGACCGGGCGGTGGCGCCGCCAGCACACACGCAGACAAAACGAGGCAGCGTCCAGGTCAAGGTCCAGGTCTCTAGGCAAAGGGAAGTGCAAGTGCAAGGTCGAGGGATTATGTATCAAGAAGTTAGTCAGTGTCAAAAGTCACGTCCGTCCGTCAGTCAGTGCAGTCAGTGAGTCTGTGACAGACGCGATGGCTTGCTCCCTAATCCGCAGCGTCGGATCCCTATCCCTACTGCGGACAGACAACGAGGCGGCACCGCCCTGCAATCAATCCACCCAGCGTGCATGACAAACAGACAGCATAACTGCTAGCAAGTATGGAAGAGTTACATATCTAGTTAAGTAACTTAGCGTTGTAGTTGTACTCTAAGACCCCCTACTGACTGATACTTACCTACTGTACTCGCACTGCACCCACTCCGCACTGTACTTTGACTGTACTGTACTGCGCTGCAGTGCATATGTACTAGTGTTCCCATGCCATGCCATGCCCTCGTCTGGTCTGCTTGCTTCTCCACTCACCCAGCCTCTACCTAACACAACGTTTCCCTTGATCCCTTCCTCCACGACCCTTCTCTTCGTCAACTAGTGGCTATGCCTGCCTGTCGTTAGAGGATCCATTGGCGACCATGTTTCACGCCCCTGCGCCAATTACCTGTTCCATATCCTAAATAGCTTCCCCCATCGTCAACCACTCACATCCTCTATCGCCTTATGTACACACCAACTGGCCCTTGAGAGACATTGCTACAAGCCCACACTATTCCAACCTCATCACCCGCTCCACGGCCGCCCTTCCCCTTCCCTCGACACACAACCACTCACTCTTCCTTTCCATCCATCTCATTCATCCATCCATCCCTCTCCCCCCACACGCTGCAAAAAACATTACATTCCCCTCTCTGCCACTCGAAACCACACCTTCACAACTCTCCGAGCAGCCTTTGTTTCTGCCCATTCTGCCTGCTGCCTGCCTGTCTGCTTGTTTGTCCATCACATCAGCCCTACGCCTATTTCCCCATACCCCCTCACCTCTCTGCTTCCGCTCGTTGCATCAACCTTCCAAATTTATCCAGCTTTCGCCAACAGAAAAAAACCTTCTACGCACCGGCAGATATACACATTGATCCGGTTTCGCCAGGGTACCTACCTACCCGATTCTTGTCATCATCCTCGGCGGATCATCTATTCATCCGTCCTCAGCAACGGCAAGGCGTCGCGACTTAGTTCCGCACAAACACGCCTGTCTCTCGCTCGTAGTAGGTAGGAGAACCTGGGAACCCTCTTGTCAACATATGGGCTGGCCTGAAGCTAGTCCACCTCGCCTATCGTGGATATCAATCTCCTCATCGAGCCTCGGGGCTCCGAGTCCCCGGCGAGCAAGAAGAGTTCAACCTCGACAACATCAAATTCCACTTCTGTGACCAGAGGATACACGACTGGACCCCATGCATACCCTCACCCGCCCGGCTATGGGGCCACATGTTCTCCTCATGTTGCGCCATTACCAGCCTATGTGACATCTTCACCACAGTATGGTGCGCCCACAGCGTATCCGACCTCAGCACCTACGTCTGGAGTTTCTATGCAAGGAGGACCTGTCCTTCCTGCTATATCCGAATTACATCGACACCCCGATCCAGGCCCACCACCGCACTTTCGACCTCTTTACTCGGGACAGTCGATGCCACCAACCGTTCCGCAAGGACCTCCAGGCTCCAATGGTTCCCCACCTCACCAGATGATCAAGAGAGCTGCGTCGCAAACGCCACTCCAGGACGAAAGCCCGGCCAAAAAGCAATCTAAATGGACGCCTGAGGAAGACAATCTCACCATCGAATTACGGGGTCAGGGCATGAAATGGGACGACATCGCGAAACGTCTGCCTGGAAGGAGTTCCATTTCATGTCGCTTGCGCTACCAAAACTACCTAGAAAAACGAGCTGTTTGGGACGAGGAGAAGAAGAACAAGCTGGCAAGACTATATGCTCGGTATGTAAAAACATGGGTCTTTTGATGTACCGTGTATAAGTAACACAAATCATGGTTACACGGTGGTACTCTGCGAGATGATATTCATGCAGGAAAGCTAACGAGAACACAAACAGATTCAAGGATCAAATGTGGCAGAAGGTGGCCACAGAGATGGGCATCCCGTGGCGCTCTGCCGAATCGATGCACTGGCAGTTGGGCGAACAAGAAATGAGCGCCCGTGCAAACGCTCCGGTGTTCCAACTTCACCCATCCGCTACAAGCCTTAGCTCACCGCCAACGTCGCTTGTCGTACCCGCACCAACACCAGGACCCATCATCCCAGCACCACATGGCTTTACACCCACGAATGCTCCCCCTCCTCCCCAATTGGTCTCCCACCAAGCTCCTCCGCCTCACCCACAGCATCACCATCAGCCATCGGCGCCGCCACCACCGCCGCCGCCCCCATCGGGTCCTGTTCAACACCAGACTTTCCATCAACGAACCGAGAGTGGTGGACCGGGGCACCGAAGGAGAAATAGTTCATTCAGCCGAAGACGGGCAGACGCAAGGTCTCGTTCCAGCGTACCGCCGCAACTTGGTCCCACGCTACCACAAATCAACCCTCGGTCTGAAGCAGATTTGATCAGCGGCGCACGGACTGCCCCCACACCCAGCTCGTATCTCCCTTTGAAAAGAGAAGAGGAAAATGAACAGTCAGGAGAGCCTCTCGGGAAGAGAAAGCGGGAAGAGGAAGGTGGCTTGAGGGCAGATGCCGAAACGAGGAGTCTGGGTGGGAGAAGTCCCGATCGTTCATCACAACACAGTGCAGCGGGCAGCGTCAAGAGCCTGAAAAGAGGGGAGCCTGAAGAGCCTTGAAAATAGCATGGACGAACGGATTGCATCTTCGGGTCAGGCATGGGCAGAAACCCAACACAGCGGGTTTCGCCTTGGGCCGGCTATGCTCTCTTAGCATGGGACATATACCTATGCCCAGACATGATAATATGACGACGATGCAACACAGACTTGAAAGAGCTGGGAGACTGAACATCAATCTCTAAATTCGGGCGGGTTACCGAGTGGAAAGAGCATGGACATGATCCCGAAGTAAACAGGATGTCGTACACGGCAAATTAGAGCCGTAATCACGGGTGCATAGAGGCTGGGATGGGTCGGTCGGTTTGGTTTGCATATCAAGGGCATGGAGAAAGAATACGGGCATGGCTTCGCATTGTCAACATCAGCATTCTGGTCATTTGGAGCGGGTCCATGGTTGTGGCATTTAGCGCTGGGGCGGCACGGTGTTTTGTCGCATTCTCTTTTTTTTCTTTCTGTCTCTTTATTTCCTTATTTCCCACGTCATGCTCGTCATTTGCGTCTTTGTCCAGCATCATCATAGCGAACGGCTGTCTGGATTTGCTTGCGATCTCTCTCCTTTCCCACCATTGCATTAGATATACCATATTGGCGGGTAGCGCTCACGATTGCATCTTTTTTTTCTTTTCTCTCCTTATATGGATTCCCCTCCTTCTTACTGTTTATAGATTTGGGTCTTTTTGTATTGCTTTCAAAAAACAGTGTTTTAGTCTACCTGTTTTTTCGCTTCAGGAGGAACCAAACCCCCAGACGAGCGCAAGGAAGGGAAAAAAGTTTACGAGGTCGCAGTACCCTCGTCTCCAATACACAAGCATACATACACAATTACTTCCAAGTTTGTTGACCGTCTGTTGGAGTCATTGAACATGCCAAGAGAAGGAAAAATTGGATTTGCCAGCAATGCAAAGGGGAAAATTTTTTCACCCTGACTGGACTTGCCCGGTGATGCATGAATAGCTGGCGACGTCAAGCGGGAATGGAACATACAAGGCAGTCCATGCCGTTCCGTCGAGGTTGATGGCGGTGAATCACCCGGTTCGCCGATGACGTATGACGGCGGCCACGGGTGCGTTCAAGTATCGGTCACTGACCCGTGTACGTGGCATAGATGGGCCAGCCACCATGTGCTGCGGGTTGCGCTGTCAAGTGGGCGAGGGTAGCATGTTCTGTCTAGTGTAACTAGTCAAGTTAGCACATGGGGAGGGGGTTGGGAATGACTATGGGAGAAATGGGCATGGCATTGGCAAGCTCTCGTATAGTGGACGCCTCACTCCAAAGGGATGGTGCGAGCCTGCCAGGTGGGTGGGCGGGCGTGTGTGTGTGCTGACTGTACTGGATGGACTGATGGAGCGGTTCCAGTGAGGAGAATTAGCGAGGCGAAGACGCATGCGCATCGCATCCCTTTACAGGACAGGGTACTTACCTAGGGCTACAAGTAGGTACCTAGGTAGTTTCCCGTATTCCCCAACGCAATGAACAACGAAATGGTTTGGATCCCCCAACACGATTGCAATCCCTTCCTTCACAACTTGCTGGACCTAGCCTAGCTAGCAGCGATTCCTCCCTTCATCCCGGCAGCCCTGTTCAGCCCTGGAAATTGATAATCATCAATGAAAGAGGGCGGGTCGCGCACCGCACGGGGGGGACGGAGGGGGGGGGGAGAAATTGACCATGATGTCAGTGGAGCTCGATGCCGCTACTCCCCCTTTTTACTTGACTTGATTTTGTCTAGGCCGTCGATGACTAGTCGTGGGTGGGTTTGACGTGCTTTTTTCCTTTGTTTTCTCTCCTTTCCTTCCTTTTGATGGATGGCTCACGGGACCCAGAGAGGAACGACCGTTGAGCGAAGGCGGTTCCGTGGTGGTTCCGTGGTACGGTACCGCCAATCTCTTGAAACACGCCTCGCTTGCCGGGGGGATCCCTGCAGGGCCGCTCATGGGCCATGGATGATGGGCCATGCCATGGCTCAGGCTGGGAACAGAGCCGAACAACTGCAACGCAACGCGACAGTATTGTAAACAGGGAATCCATCGTGCAACTCCTCAGCGAGGCGCACGCTTCGCGCTGCCATTCATCAATGCAATGCTGCGGTTGCTATAATTACCACTACAATTACTCGAACAATAGCCTAGAGTTTCCTGCCGCCAAGACAGGTGGGGGCATGCAATGGGAGCGGAACCTGGAGCCGGCAGTGTCAGTCGTGACTGCTGCAACTGCCACCAATGTCGTCGTGTTTGGAACGTGGAGAAAGGGGCAGACCTCGGCATGAATTGCCCTGGCTAAAGATGAGACGGGAGAGCATCAACTCTACCTACTCAAGACTCGGATTATACTTTTGGAGTTTGCACAAGCTCCAGCCCTAGAAGCCCATCGAGGAATGGAACCCGCGCGCTCCATGAACCAAAGCCATGCGCCAGCCATGCTACTCCCATGCTAGGAATCTCCCAATCCATCCGCGGTGGCGTAGTCCATCATGGCATGAACCGTAGACTGGCCCCCTCGCTACCTTTCCATTGATGCGACCGCGCCCTGCCAGCCTGCCACCAATTCTCTCTTATTCTTTTTTAAACTTTTTAATTTCCTCCGTGCCTTGAACCTTCCCAACACCCACCCACCCCCCCGGCCGGCAGCACCTGCGAACATGTTCATTACCAATTTTACACACACTCGCATCACTTGCATGTCTTGCCGAACCCGAAGCGAAACCAATTGGCGAGTCCTTCGAGAAGCACTTGGAACAGTAGCGTCAACTCTCTTCAGACTCGACGAACTCGCCAATTTCAATTGCTGCCACCACCGCCGTTTTTTCTCTTCAAATACGATGGCGCCTTGGTAAAGAGAGATTCATTCATCCATTCATCTACCTATTCATCTCATCTCGTCTGACCTGGCCTGGCCTGGCCTGGTCTGATATGGTTTGCCGCGTGCGTGTTTGAAACCCCCTTTAATCACCTTTGTGAGGATGCGACCAGAACAAAAAAGCAAAGCAAAGCAGCGCATGCCACGTCCATCTGTCGTTCGTCCATTTTCTCCTGTCATGGGATCCGCCATTGGCAAGTGTCACACGTCTAGTCTGTCGGCATGAAGAACGCTCGTTCCCCGCCTCAACGAACACAAACTAGTGAGGACCGGACCATACGAGGTGCGCGGTACAAAATTCCGCATAATTGTGAATGGCCATTTTGTTGAGATGAGCAAAATCTGAAAAGGTGATGTCCATGTCATGAAACGGGCGACCAGTTCGATGCTCTCACGAGATGTAGGGGAACCCTGTCGGCAGGGCCAAAGCGTTCGACTCTGCGTTTCCAGCGTGGAAAAAACTGGAAAAAGTTCGGTCGTCCCGTCATTTCATCCGTCGATGATCGTCCCCATCCAAGTGGCGGGCTGCACAACCATGTCATTACTCGGGTCCAGCGTTTTTGCTGCGCTCCATTCCCACGACTCGCTCGTCAATACTTGCCTGGAGCTGGTGGTGATTGCTGCCATCATTATATTACAATTTACGGCGCTCTCAATCTAAAACATTGGCAAGAAGAGCCGCTGCCCTCGCGCGTTTGTGCTTTTTTTTCCAATCCATCGGAGAATGTCACCGCCTGAACAAAACTTCTTCGCATGGCATACGAGGGCGCGGGCTTGAACCTTTTTTCGCTACACACCCGCAAGCACGGGTATGCTAAAGAGAGCAGCGGCATGATACAACCGAGTCACCGGTAGGGGGAACCAGAATTGGGCAAATCCTCGCCAAACCTGTCAAAGACGTCCCAGAACGGCCTAACCCTGTCAGCCGCAGCGCAGCGTGCGCGCGCGCGGGCGCACGCGCGGTTTTCCGTCATTTTTTTTTTAATCCATTTTCGGCCCTGACTCGTCGTGTGGGCAAACCCATGATGAATGGTTTGGAGAGTGGGGTTTTCCCAGCGCTAACTAAAACCAAAAGCGCATCCCTTCTTGTTGCCTTGCACCAGAATGTGGGGCCTTCCTCCCCTTCTTCTTCCATGTGAGTGCGAGAACGAACGCACGATCAATCGATTACGTTGATGGTGGCCTCCCCCCCCTGGGGGAAGATCAATGTGCTCTGAGACGGTGTATCGTTCGGAGAAAGGCGTTCGGGGGAAATTTCGGTCCAATAAGCGATTTATCTCTTTTTGGAGCAAATCAATCGCGGGGGAAAAAAAATGGTGGGAATTAAAAAAAGAAAAAGAAAAGAAACGAATAAGAAAGAAGAAAGCATGCTGGGAAAATGCAAGAATGTGGGCAGACAATCGCAGGCCGCCTTCAATGCTCCAGCGAAGAAACACCGAGCGGTTCGAATTGTCATGGTGGTATCCATGATACACACAGCTAACAGTGCAAAGTGAACAGTGCAGCTTTTGATCAGGCTGTCAAGGCGAACATGTTTGAGGCACCCATGCATGCACTCACTCACGAGTCACCCCCATGGATCTATGATTTGCTTGGGGGGGTGTGGGTAGATCGGATTTTGTCCTGCATGAGCGTGTCGTGTCGTGTGCGCGCGCGCGCGCGTGGGTATCCATGAAAAAAAAAATTAGGGATATCAATTTGCGATTTTTGGTAACAACGGATTTCCCGAACCTAGGTAGGTAGGTGTTATGCTGTTCACATTCACACCATGTCGTCTCTTTTCTTGTCATACCTACTACCCGCAACCTCCATCCATCCACCCCCCAAGAATTTCTTTCCCATATGCACACACACTCCGAAACAAAAAAAAAACAATCCAACAAAAAAAGAAAGCATAAACACTTCCTCATTTTTTTGTTATTTCATTTTTTCTTCTTCTTCTTCTCTTCAACCCCCTTTTCTGACTCAAAACAACGTTTCCACCTAAACAACTCAAAAAACAATTCCTAATCCCTCCCCCCCCATCATCCCAAATCCTAAAATGCCAAATCCCTAATGCCAAATCCCCACCAACAACCCTAACCCCAACACCAATCCTAACCAGCACCATCCCTCATGACAAAAAAAAAACAAAACAAAACAAAAAAAGAAAGTAAAAGCTCCAGGGCTAATCCTTCATGACAAAAAAAAATCGCAACACCACCACAACTTGACTTCACCCCCTCTCTCAACAATCCTTCCTGACCGAGCCAGCCGCGAAAGTGTGTGTGTGTGTGTGTAACCCTAGCTCTCTCTCCCCCCTCTTTGAACGCCACCTCCCTCCCCCTTTAAAAAAAATAAAATAAAAATTTGAAAAAAAAAAGCAAATCGTAGCCGTTTCAAACAACACAAACAACACTAATGACCTATCTCTCTCTAACTCTAACCCTAACTCTAACTCTCTCCTCCAACACGAGCACACACGACACGAGCATAAGCACACGAGCACGAGGCACAAAAAAACCAAACAAAACAAAACACTAAAAAAAAAAAACATCTAGACTAAAGTTAATGTTGCAAACTTACACATACTTGTAGTGTACTATACAGGCCCGCCCCCCCCCCCCCCCCTCCCTCTTATCGATTCAATCGATTCAATCGCTTCAATCTATCTCAAACAAAACAAAACACTCCGTAATCTCAAATAACCTTTTTTTTTTTTTCAAATACAACGATACACAATACACAACTCTCTTTCCGTACCCCCCTTCCGACGACGACTCGAGTATAACGATTGATTTGATTATACGCGTTTTGTCTTCTGATAAATAAATAAAGAAAGAAACAATTAACCAACTAACGAGAAGGGAAAAAAAAGGGGTGTGGGGGAGGGGGAGGGGGTGCTTAATTTTTTTTTGCATTTTTGTTGCTTTTGTTACGTGCCAATCAGCCAGCCAGCCAGCTAGTCAGTCAGCAACAACACACACACACACAAAAAAGGAACAAGAAACGAGCGGACTGGACTCTCGGGTGTTGTAGAAGTAAAAGTAGAGTAAAGTAGAAGTAGAAGTAGAAGCACAATAGACAAGAGTAAAGTAAATAAAAGTAGAGGTAAGTGTACGGGGTAAGCCTAAGTTCTAAGTCTAAGTGTAGTATGTACCTATATATGCAAAGTACCTTTACCCAAAAAACTACCTTTATAAAACTTTTATACTACCCTCACCACTGTACCGTACCGTTACCATTGCATATTGTAGGTACGTACGTACGTACCTATATAACTTAACCAACCATACACACGACGAAAGAAAGGAAGGAAAAAGAAAAGGGAACAAAGGTTGAGATGGATTACTTAATTAATGACTAATATTAGATAACTGTGAACTAAGGCTTATATATGTATGTTTGTATGTATGTATGTATGTACTACATTTGTATAGGGTGGATTGTTTTGAGTGGGTATGGTATAGGGTGCCTAGGTATAGTGGGTAGGTAGCTGCCTCGCCACGGCCCCGGTATGTGTATGTGTATGTGCGTGACAGTGTAACAGTGTAACAATTTTAAAGAAATGAAAAGAAATAAAAAAGAAGAAGAAGAATAATAATAAAACAGGTTGGTTGGTTGGTAGGTAGGTAGGTACGTAGTTAGTTGGACAAACTAATGTAAAAATGGGGATTATTATTGGTGTGTGTGTGTGTGTGTGTGTGTGTGTGTTGTGGTTGCACGAACCCGTACGCCGTACGTAAAAACTGTAAGATAGCTTTGCCCGCGTGCGCGCGCGTGCGTGCGGGAACGTAAAGGAGAAGGAGGAGGGGGACGTACGTATCCTGTCGTTTGTGTGTGTGTGTGTTGTTTCACGGCGTTTTAAACTTTACGTTTAATTTACGTTACGTTACGTTATGTATGTACATACGGCACGCACGCACGCACGCGTCTGGAGTGAAGGTGTCACTGTGTAGTACCGGGTGATGGTTTGGCGGTGGGTTAGTGGGGGAGTCAGTGGTATGTGTGGGGTACAGAGGAGAGTAGATATGGAGATATGGAACATGTGTGGCGGGCAACTTAGGTAGGTACTCAAGTAGAGTAGAGTAGAGTACGTAGTGTAGCTTAGTCAATGTTGATGTATGATGGAACTCAAGCCCTTTGAGGAGCCACGGCGCGTTCTGGAGAGATGGATGCTTTGGATAAGACGACTCCTTCATCGTCTTCCCCTTCCCCTTTCCCCCTTCCCTGGCTTTTGGGGAGTTATGGAGGAAGTGATGTGAGAATCGACGTGTATGTGTCGTGGAGAGAGAGAGATAGTATCGTGTACCTATATACTTGATCTGATACCCTAAGTAACCTAAACTTGACTGATTTAACAGTCATATTTTTCGCTGTTCCACAACAAATGACACGAGTAGAAATACCAGATGCCTCTTCTCTATCCCGCCGTTCCTTACTTAAGTTTCTTTCCTTTCTTTGTTCTTACAACCACACAAGAAAACAAGAAAAATAAATTATTTGATTGACTGACTGGCTTCATAATCATGAATGCATTATACCTGTGTACACTAACGGTACCATGTGGCGAGATAAGTAGATCCATGCAGTCATGGACCTTACCTCCCTCTCTGCCTCTATCCTAAAGTTGGTTCTAACAAAAGCCAGGACCCTCTTTTTTCTTTTTGGTTGCGTGCGTTGTGTGGAATCTGGAGGGCTGGCTACATGGCTACATGGCTATTTAGTGTTGTACTATGTACTACGCACTGTTGGGTAGGTATTGCTAGTAGCGAATGGGCGGACCGACATTGACTCGTGAGCGACCGGGTGACACGGCGAGTATGTATTTAGATGGAGGGAAGAGATGAGAAGAGATGGAAGGGAGTGGATAGCTACGCAGGGGGGACAAAAAAAGAAAGGTGTATGTGATGATCTGATGTGTGGGGAGCCGATCGTTATTTTTTTTTTCTTTTTTTTTCTTGTTGTTCTGGGTGGATGTTCATGTTGTTCCGCATACGCACATACATACACACGCGTCCATTTGTCCCTTCTGTTTTTCATTTCTCCGTTTTCCCGTTTGTTTATTTGATTTGACGTTGACGTTGACGTTCGGGATGGGGTTGTGTTTGTTGAACTCTCTGCGTACCTTACTTTACCTTACCTTACATACCCATGTATTATACACATACCGCTATTTGCATGTACATCTATCTATACACATACACTATCTCTTTTTGAGGTAACACAGCACATAGTACAGATTAGTAGTGCAAGCATAAGCACACCAATTCGAAAGTAAACCATCTACCCCACTCCACCCCCCAGCCTTGCTGTACGACATTGGTTTTTCCCTTTCCTCTCACGTGCCTACCCTCTCTTTCTCATGTTCTTCTACCTACGCACGCCGTCTTTCAATGATCCTCGCTAAACCCGGCTCGCCTCTCTGTTCTATAATATGCACGTACGTACATGTATGCTGGTTACCGCAGGAGGACCTTGCCATGTACATGTACAGGTACATGCATGGTACATGGACAAGGCAACCTGCCGCCAAATCACCCAATGGACATCGATATCCTGAACCTTGCTTGTGAGAGGATTGGGGCTGATGGTCGGAGGCGGGAAGTACTGTGTAGTAGCGGTGAAAAGGGTCGAAAGTCGGTGAAGACTACCCAAGTACGTGTGGAAGTGGAGTTGTTCGAGTCAAGTGAACACGGTTTCTCCCTGCTGGGTGTGCAAAGGGGAGGAGACAGTCGAGAATGGAGACGAGGATGCGGCAGATAAATGCCACAATCACAATGCGAATTCCGAAATGTCAAAGAGTATCTATATGTTCGTTTTTCATTCGTACCTTCCATAACGCTAGACCGCCATTATGCGATGTTGACATTGTGTACCGTTCAGTAACTGCCAAATGGTCTTGGCCATTCGATAGTTTCCCACGCGACTGCACTACATGGTATAGTACACATCTAGCCCGCTGTAGCGCGAACCATTCAAGTACCGACGAACCACACCGCATCCCACTAGAACCGTACGCGAACAGGTACACGACGCCGAGTGTCCGGTGAACCTGCCCCATTTTCATGTAACGCTAAAACTGGCCATTACCACCTAGTGCCGGCAAACAGGACGTGCGGGCCTCCTGGAAACCGCCAAAACCATCGTGACCATTCAAGAGAAGGAAAAAAAAAAACAATTCCCACTTTTTGGTCATGCCACCGAATGCGCTCTTCACCGCTCATTGACTTCGTGTTTGTTTAATTAATTCAGTGGTGTAAGAGTAGTGCGAAGGGAATCCGCCGCAGGATGCAGATCATGATGCGGAGTTGAAGTATGGTTTTATTCAGCGTCAGGACCGGGGCGGGATTCGAAAGCCTGAGCGAAGAAAATCCGGCTCGTGCCGCTGCCGATGTTCTTGATGCTGTATGTGTTGCCTAAGTGGTACTGTTAGCGAACCGTCTATCGGAATTATACCAGTAGAAGCGGACGAATAAGAAAACAAAAAGTGCCCGCAAAGCGTATCATGCACTTGATCGGAACAACGATGCAACGAAAAAGAAACACGACGATTAGCAGTAGGTCGCCATGCTGACGCGAACGACAGGAGGAGGTCGCGTTGTACCGCATTGCTGCACCAGCCACATCTGCAGTCTGGTAGAAAGCAATATGTTCGGCCATGCTGTGCAATGCAGCGCAGACATGTTGTAGCCCGTCGGTGAACACAGGCTGCCATGCGCCGTTGTCGGACCATGGCGATAAGCATAAAATGACTGCCGTCGTACAAGGGGGAGTTGGATGAAAGGAATAAGATGAACAGACTGATGGAAATATTCGAAGAACAAAAGGAAGGGATGGGAAAAGAAGTCAAACTTACCACGAGGGACATGCCATACGCCCCCTCGATGAACTGTAAACATGTTCTCGTGAACCTTCACTTCCACTGTACCACTCTGGACGTGGAAGACCATGTGCATGCGTCTTGAGTTCTTAGTCCGCTTCATCTGGTCTGCGTTGAGTTCGAGGAAGCCCCAACTTAGAAAACTATCGCCCCCAACAGATGCCAGCTTGGTGAATTTGAAGGTTGCATCCGTCACCTCGGTCGGGTTGATACCTTTGGGAGCCCATGCTAGGTCTGCAGAATGTTAGTGCTGTGTATAGGAAGAGACCAAAATGAGACAGGGAAACATACTGCTTTCCACAAATTCATTTCCTGCCATCTCTGCTTCTGCATCCCAATCCTTGAAGATGCCCACAAAGACGCCTTCATCTGCTTCCCAGGGTTCGAGGTCTACTTCTTCATCTTCTTCGATGGCGGCGAGTCCTTTTCGTTTGGCTTTCGACCTATAATTGGTATGTGCTGGCCGAACTGGCTCCTTCATCTCATTTTTGACAATTGCTTGCATATTTCCTTCGCTGTCGTATGCGCATTTTTCGTTCCTCCAAAATTCAATCGGCTTGACCCGATGTCTTCCTGTCCGTCCGACATGTGCTACAGACTGAGGCTCTAGTTCGCGGAATACCGAAAGGTGTCGACCACGGCCGAATCGAGAGCCTGCCGATACGGTGGACATTTGATCAATGTCAGCTTTAGAGATGGGCTTTCCATGCACATCAACGAATTTGCCGCCCTCTGCAGACTTATCCTGATCCTTATGCGCACGCTCCTTCTCCACAGGCTTCTCAACAACTTTCTTGGGAGGCCTTCCAGATGGCTTCGGCTTCTTGAAGACGGGCTCTTCTCTTTCTGGCTCTGGCTCTGGCTCTGGATCTGGATCTTGAACAGTCTGTTTCTTCTTTCGACTATTTTTCACAGCGGTCGGTTTTTCGGTCTTCTCAGGTTGCACGATGTTCTTCGGGGGTCGTCCCCGCCGTTTGGGTTCAACTCGAGGGGTATCGATATCTGTCGCCAATGTTGCGGATTCATTGACCAAAACACTTGGTTCCTCTTCGGTAGCTTCCGAAACGCGCTTAGATCTTCGTGGTGCAGCGGCAATGGCTTTGTCTTTCTTTTGCTTCTCAACGTTGGGCCGTGGAGGTGCTCCGCGCCGTCGTGTTTTTGGTGCCTCTTCTTGTACTGTTGACTCAATAAGATCGGATTTTCGCTTCCTTCCCCTCTTTCCAGGTTGCTTCACTGGCTCTAGAATTGGTTCCGACTCTTCCACATCTTCGGTGACGTCGTTAATAGCGCCCGCGCTGGCATCGTTCCCAATATCCGAGACATAGCTCTCTTCAGCCATGCCATCAAAACCCCCTTCCGCCATGATTTCGTCCTGTATAGACTCTTCCAGCGTTGCGCTGTGACCTCGACTTGGCGAAAGCTCGAGATCGTATACGCTACGGCGCTTGCCACGAGGTTGACCAGATCCACTCAGCGCTGGAGTTTCCTGGAGGCTGGACTCGTCTTGTACGAAATCTAATTTACGGTTTACAGCAGGATGGGATGTCGCCCGGAGGGGGCTGGAAACGAGGTTCGCGGACTGATGACGAGGTCCCATTGACGATTGGCGGCGTGGCGAGGATCCAATATTAGTTTTGATGGGCGACCGCGATCTAGGAGGGGGGAAGTGTGTCCTGCTTGTCCGGAGTATGTGGGCAGAGGTAGTCATGTCCGGAATTGAACCTAACAAGCATGTGAGAAAAGTGGCATAAGATTGTGTAGTTCTAAATTCCACATACTTTCCTGTATCTCCATGGACTCAGATTCTGTAATTGTTCCTCCCGAAGGATTCAACGCAGCGCGGTTCACTGGCGACTTCTGGGGTGAGGAAAAGATGCCTGAAATGGGCTCCAGTCCATATTCGTCGCGTACACCTTTATCTTCGAGTGTGATTCCAGTCTTCCTGGTGAAGCAATCAGAGACCTGGCGCTCACGCTGGTTGCGCATGTAGAGACTCACCTTCCTTGCACGCCGACATCGTAAAACTGATTTTCACGATTTTCGCGCACTCTTTTGGAAGCCATGGCAGGGTGATTTGGGTTGCGCGTAAATAATAACCGGCGCGCACGTAGGTTGATCCGTCAATGTTGTGTCTACGTAGTATGTACGCGTCGGCGTCGCGCAATGCTGAAGACGCATCACAACAATCCGAGCTCGCCTCGTCGGCGCTAATGCACAACTAGGAAGCGGCTTGGCGACTGTTCCTCCCCAAAACACAACATACAACCCCGCCCTCTATATGGTACATAATCTCATTATTTAAGATTGGCAAAACTACACTGATTTCTTATATATTTTTTGTTATATTTCCATATTGCTCCGCTAAAAGAAGCTTTTCTATACGCACATAGTCGATGAAATATTACATGCATCTATTTTCCATTCCGCGCAAGAGAACATCCAGTCCCTTTCTTAATTAATCTACACAGGCAACTTTCCATTTTCAATGTCCTTCTGGGTCTGCAGGCTCGAATTGATGATCTCGTTGGTGATGTGCTTCCTCTCATACTCCAAATGCTCATCCTCAACGCCGTCACCGTACCATACCCTAGCGGAGATGTCCACACCATCAATTGGCATTTCGTAGTCTGCTCCTTTGACATTTTTCACGCCAATCTCAAGCACCCCGAATACAGTTCCATCCGATTTAAGTGCTTTGTCGCCCGTAGCCTGGATCCATCCCTCACCACGAGGCTCGATGAATGGGTAGCGGGTAGCGTTGATCCCTAGGTTGAAGTTGGGAATTCCGAAGTGGGTCGTGACACCTCCCCAACCTTCAAGGATATCTGAGACGGCACTCGTACCTTCTACGACAGTGCGTTTGAAGTAGTGCTCAGGATTGGCCTGGTTGTTGAAGGCATCGGCGAGCGGGCTCAAATACCACTTGACGAATCGTTCCGCCGTGACGTTGGGCAGGAAAACAACAGCCCTTCCATTGGCGCTGACCCACCCTTCCTTTTGTCCAAGCTTTCCCGTTGACCTCTCGACGCGTTCTTTCCAGTATGTGTCGGCTTCTGCGATGGCAGGCGCAAGAGTGGTGAGCAACCCCTCTGGACCAAGGCTTTCCTTGAGCAGTTTAAGCGCGATTTGCGCAGCCTCCCATTCGTAGTTGATCTTGGGTGCAAGATTCTCTGCTTTTGGGCCCGACTTGATGAATGTGTAGCCGCCAACCTTCTCGGTGTATGTTGGGTCTGCTGCAAATGCTACCAGAGGCAGAGCGGCAGCGAGAGCTAGGATGGGTTTGCAAAACATATTTTTTGGTGGACCCGTAAGAGATTAAATTGGTGGAATGAATGAGCAAATGAACGAGTGAATGGATCGATGATGGTCCTCATGGTGATGCTCTACCATACACTCTTTAAATACTGACATATGGCAACCCATCTTGGATATGTACGGAGATTGAAAACGTATTTCCTCTCGAGCTAACCAAGCTAATTCATCATTCAACAGCGATATGATAATAGGTAGCTTAGTTGTGGCATGATCTGTAGCATGGATTATATCACCCTTGCTGTGGCAATGCGTACTGTCGTAGCCCCCCCCCCCCATGGTAAATCAACAATCATTCATCTGTAGTCAACATGAATCAGCTCCAGAAAAGTTCACATGGCGTTGGCATCGAATTCTACAATTACCATCATATCTAAAGGCTCTATAGTTTAAACTATACGATACTCGACATACACAAAAGACACTGTCACAAAGATACCCAACACTTAGACTTGATCGTGCAAACCCGATCGGACATTGTTTTCTTTTCTTTACTCGGCACAATCCCTAAAGGATTCTAACACTACGCTTCTTGGCGACCTTGGCGATAGAGCTATACTTTAAAACAATAGGGCGGGTGAGTGTCTTGGCTATGTTATAGTAGCTACGAAACAGGGGTTAGATTTTGGAATAGTCAACATGTTTTGTTGATAGTAATCGGTCCGGTTGGCCCTACCGTATACATATGTACTTCTCTAGTCATGGACCATTTTGTATAATCCACTAGTCTATGGGCACATCAACTCGATGTTTTTATATCGTGAGAGCTAAGCACAAAGTTAGACCTTTGCCTCAAGCCCCCTCAGGGTACAATTCTTGATCTCAATGTGACGTGGAAATAGCAGGTGAATATGGCGGAGGTGGAGTTTGCAGGTCACAGGATTCTTTGATCATTGCCGGGATACAATTCGACATCAACGTAATGATGAGCAAAGCGTCGATTGATGCGGTCTTCGGCGCATTGGTAAAATCAAACTTCTCTATACCTAACTACGCAACCGAAGAAATTTCCGTGAGGTGGACTACAATTGCCTAATTACTCTATTAGCTGAAGTCCGTGGGACGTGCGTTGTGTTTTAACTCGGGGAGAGCATAACTTGGCCCCATCTTGCTTCCACAGAGCACGTACGGAGTCTTGGGGTGTTTGTGTGATTACTATGATGTTGTATGGAATATAGGCACGAGATACAACAGGTATTGGTCATTATGTATTGTATGGCAGGAGAGAAAACGTTGACACATATTCCGCAAGACGAGAAAGGCGAATACCTGTACTGCATGGTTCAACATAGATCTTTCTACTTCTCAATTAATTAATCAACTGTTAAGTGTAAATCGAGAGTGAAGGCTCAAATATTGAACGGATTTATCATAAACCGCGGTCTTCGGCACGATGGAATTAGGATTGTTGTGTACATGCCGTTGTTAGATACCCATGCTCTACAGGGCCGTCAACTCACTGTATACCTGTTTGGCTTAGTTCGTTTATATGTTCCCGGGCGGCTGTGCTATCCTAGACAGTTACTTTTCAGGTTCATGGGTTATAGTTTACGGGAAAGTGTTCTTCGTCCCACCTACATAAGCGTGCCAATTATTCACTCAAATGTGTGCTTCGTTACTTATTTTGTACCAGTGTTTCATCTCATTCCTTTCCTAGTCTTTAAAATTGAACATTCTTCATTTGCTTCACAGAAGAGATCCTCCAATTTAGACTTTTATCATTTTCCCTAAGCTTATAATTATTGTTTCGGTCGTAGCAGTGATCATTTCTTTCCAAGCACTTTCAATATCTGCATCTCAATAAAAAAAATGCATAGGGAAAAACCGGCCACTGTTGGATAGTCCGTGCACTACCAGGTGCAATGAACACCTAACAGTCACTAGCAATATGACTGTATCCGTTTAGTATACATGTCTCTCCCTTTTGAGTCTCACATAAGTATATTGGATGAAGAGAATGGACGCCGTTCAATATCATCATGCAAGACCCCTACATACGGCTCTGACTGACACGTTAAGAATTATTCAGCTTTATGAAACCGGTATTTCAGAAATTCGTCGAACATCACATTGCGAATAGTAGGGCCTTGGAAGATCAATCTGAGGGGCACTTTTATATCCAACTACTTGGATATGACTTTCATTTCCATTTCCTTAACGTGATCGCTTACTCGCTTCCACGAAGACTCTCCAACCAGTGATTGAACACAAGTTGTTCGAGAACATCTAAACGCTCTCATTCCCCTGCTTCCAATAAACCGCTCCCCCATCCTCCACCAATGCAAATATCTTTTCAGACTCAGGACTTCTTTCCGTAAACCTTCTGTCCTGCCAGCCGACTCTTAGCCGGCCACACTCGAACTGTCCAATAATGCCAGGCGATGAATGATGCTTTTGTGCTCGCAGGGTCGAAAGACGGCACTCGGCCGCAAGATGAGAACATGTACAATGAAAGGAAATTCGTAATCATGTCGATCGCTCATAAATCGTGGGCTCTCGACCCCTAAACAAGTGGACACCCAGGATCGTAGTGGTTAGGACGTCCAAATGAGCGTAAAACCAGATCCAGATTCGACGATCGACGGGCAAGCCGGAGCTTAGTTGGGGCAAGCGCTCTGAACGTGGCCAGGCTGCTTGCAGCGGTAGCACACACGCTCGTTGGTGGTCTCGGACGGGCAGTCACGCGACAGATGACCAACCTCGCCGCCTATTCATTGTTAGCCAGATGCTCCGCCCAGTGGTGAAATGAGAAAAATTTACAGTTGTAGCACTTCTGTCCCTGCGTGCAGTCACGGCTCATGTGGCCGAAGCCGCCGCAAGAGTAGCAGGTAGTCTGCCTACCACCACCGTAGCCACCCTGGCCACCGCCGTAGCCACCGCCGTAGCCTCCACCACCGTAGCTGCCGCCGCCCTGAGTGCAGTTCCTAGCAATGTGGCCAGTCTTGCCGCATTTGTAGCATTCCTGGCCACCACGGGCACCGCCGCCGCCGCCGCCTACAGAGGGACCTCCATCCTTGGTGCACTCACGGCTGATGTGGCCAACACCACCGCAACGGTAGCAAGACTTCTCAGCCTGAGGAGATGTGCACTCGCGGCTCAAGTGACCCTTCTCACCACAGTTGTAGCAGGTGGGGTTTCCCTTGCTGGGGCATTCAGCGGCACGGTGCGAAGGATCGCCACCTAGTCGGACGTCAGTATACGATCATCGAGAGATAGATGGAAGAAAGAACAGGTAACAAGATGATCAAGTAGGGAAAAGGGTGGAAACGTGCCATGTGCGTGATCACATGACAAGCAAGGGTGGGGGTACTGGGTGTCGGATCGGTACAGATGACGATGACGTTACCAAAATTGGTACGCCAGTTAACAATGGAGATATTCGAGCAGATATAGAGCGGAAGTGGAAATGGTACGTACAGTTGTAGCAGCCACGGCCACCGGAACCTCCAGCTGGAGCTTGGTAATCCATTTTTTTCTGGAAAGTGGTGTGTATGGTTTGACCTGGTGACGGCGGTAAGTACCATGTTTGGCAGCGAGAGTGTGGAGGCATGCGGGCTCACCTTTTAGGTACTCAAACTGTGTATTTGGCGAAAATGGTGTTTCGCAAAAGTCTCCCCGGAACTTCTGAGCGCGCAAATCAAGCAATTATGCCAATTGAGTCGTCGTTTGTGGTGTTGTCGTGAGAGAGGGAGGATTCCGTTTGGAGCGCGAGGGAGAAAATTATTTGCCCGCGCCAAAGTCAGGTGTGCGAGCTTAGCGCTACCGAAGCGGTTAGACTTACCTTCACCATGTCCACTATTTGGATGTTATCACTTTGTCTGGCAAAATAACTCGCAACTAGTCTCCTACAATATGTACAACTCGCAGCTACTTTCCTGTGTACAGCTCGCAGCAGCGCTCTCCATTGCAACTCAGAGCAAAACACTGAGAAACATGGCATCTCGATTTTCCCTTTCTCTGCTGTCTGCGTCAGCGATACCCCCAGCCTACCATGCCGTCCAAAAGACCGAAGAAATGGCGTCGGGGTGAGTGCGATCCGGGGCAAGCAACCCAGAACCATGGAAAGAAGCCTGGCTCCAAGGTTCAAGGAGAGAGAACCCCAGACTTCATGTGCAGGCCACCACCCCAATGCCAAACCCTACAATCACCCTTCCGTCTAGTCCAGTCTATCCGACAAGCAACAACAGGATCTGATAAACTGGACGTCCCGTCTTAACAAGCGACCACGTCTGGACCAACCTTCAATAACCCCCTCCCTCGAGTTTCCTACCGCCGCCGTCTCTACCGCGCCGTCCTCCAGGTCTGTCAACTACGAGCATTGCTAAAGTCCTACCATCGTCCATACCACCCCTCCCCCTCCGCGTCCCTATTCATGATCATTGCTCGCTCTGAACTCATGTAAAACCTGTACCAAATTTTGGTGATGATGCTCGCTATCTGCCAACCCTTCCGCTTCTATCGACCCTGACGTAAAACGATGAATTGCTAATAGCAACGAGACTGAATCGTACAGGCCCGACTGGCAGTCCGTGTTTTCGCATAAGTGATATTGACGAAGACTAAGATTCCTGGGTGGTTTCTTGGTCTTAATGAGGATGTGGAGGTTAAACTTGTATTTCGCACAGAGAAGAGCCCATTGTTCAATGTGGCAACCAAAAGCGTCGACACTTACCAACACGAGCTTTTGAGCACCGGTGCCAATGCCGGACTGCACTCTAGTTGGTTCTAGATTGGAAAGGACTGTACTCGTAAAGATTTTGTTTATGAGGTTGGAAGGGACGGGGAGCGGTGCCAAAGACTGCAAGTGTCGGCGCCCCTCATGGAACAATCTCACGAACTTATCAGTTCCCACGATTGAATCCCCTTTGAATTGTCCATTCACCAAAAGCTCTACTCGAAGATTAATTTGGCTATCTTCGACAAATTCCACTGCATGATAACAGCTGAGATGCATTCTCTATTCACAGATTTTGGTGCAGGGAGGTGGACATTTCTCGGTCCAGTACTTGCGCAGAGAAATTGATTCAGGTTCCTTCGAGCAATGATGGAAAAACCTAAGCAAAATAGCATACATAATGTTGGCGGATGAGGTGTTAGTGTGCGTGTGAGAGAAGTTTTTGCTACAAGAGGGGCACTTTAAGCGGTACTGAACGTCTGAGTGTGGCTGGTACTCCACTGCTGGGGCGGTTATGCTCTGAATTTCTGCCCCATAGATAGTGATGATCCGACGATGATCAACTCGCATGTTCAAATGTGTAAAGCCGAATGTGAAAGCAACCTTTCTTATACACGCATGGCGAATGTTACGGAAGTCCCCTAATTTAAACCAAGACGACCTCGATACCCACACCCATTCAGGATTGCTGGCAAATGAAGGGATACCCCAGCAAAACGGTAGCACTCCTTTAGTACTACTGGAAATCTCAAAGTGTCGAGTTGGAGCTCGACCACGCAATGTTCCTCTGTTCAATTTATATAGTTCACGTAGATCATCATCGTCAGTTGCTGTCAAGAGTGTATGTGGATCAATGTCGGATTCTCCTCCACCCTCGAAAGCGCCCCGTGGTTGCGGCGGAATACCAAAGGATAGGAGTTGCCCGATCTTTATTTCCGATTCTAGGGGGCTTGGCTTCTTTCGCGTCTTGCCTGCCGCAGACACTGGTGGTGTCTCGGCTGTGGTAGCCACATGCCGGGAGTGATTAAAGCCTGGATAGAGTTCGAATAGCTCTCGATCGCGTAGATACTCTGATGGTGGCGGCGGCAAGGCACTTGAGGGGGGGAGGTATATTGGCCGAGAGTGGGGCTTGCGACGTGTCCGAAGTTGTCAAGCCTAGGGTATATGGCGACGGCGGTAAAAGAGATAGCATCGACCAAGGTAGGACCGCGGGATGTTCGAATCTGACAGACCCGAATAAGGTAAAAACGGAGGTAGGGGATCTGTCATGGACGATGGTGA
The DNA here is from genome assembly GCA_003073855.1 of Periconia macrospinosa. Lineage (NCBI taxonomy): Eukaryota > Fungi > Ascomycota > Dothideomycetes > Pleosporales > Periconiaceae > Periconia > Periconia macrospinosa. The sequence continues at coordinate 930,745 of KZ805300.1, forward strand.
GTTGGCCTGGGGAATGGTTGTATTTGACAGACCTCCACCAGGCGCCGGCACAGAGTCATCTAGACGGCGTCGTTTGCAGGATCTAGTATTTGTTGTCTGTGGATCCTGGGTGGTTGTACGGTCCGGCTGCACACGAGGCCTAGGCATAATTCCCCGCATAGCTCTAATATGAATTAGAATGTCAACAAGAATGTAGTGTAGGTATGCAAACCTACTCTACATGCGTCTCAAGTTCGTGTGTTAGCGAGTGAACGAGCCACGGTATTTCTTCTTCACACGGCGCGCGTTCCGCTCTCATAAGCCCCTCTTGAGCCGACTCAGATGGTACCGCTTTGTTGAAGGTGGGAGACTGTAGCATGCTGTCTAAAGTGTAGAAATTGCACTTACCCCCGGCGAGAGAAAAAGGTATCATCACCAAAATTTGGTACAGGTTTGCCATGACTTCGGAGCGAGCAATGATCATGAATAGGGACGCAGAGGGGGAGAGGTGTAAAGCATTCTATGCTATATGCATAATGTAGTATGAAATATGGAACGTGAATAGTACGTCTTCCCCCCCCCCCCCCTCGATTCCAGCAGAGAGTTGTCACCTCAGCACTTTGGACCGACCTGCCTGCTCTCCCTCTCCTCTCCTCCCCCCCCCCCCCCCCCCCCCCCCCCCCCCCCCCCTTCCTGCCCCACAATGGCTGTCTACAGCTGTCACGCGTCCTTGTAAAACGAGTAGACAGAAAGTCTTAGGTAAAAGCGACTGTACCGAAGCCGCTTGACGTGATTTCAGCTTGGTCGGTTCTCCAGGAGGAGAACACTGAAATGCTGCAAACCCTCTTCGATTGCTGTGTCGCCCACCCACACCTGCTACCGATCTTCACCCATTTCCATACTGCCTCGGATCTTTGCAGATGCTAAACCCATCGATCAATCCACTAGCCATACGAAGGCAGCTGCTAGCCACACAAACCATATTGCTGGTTGGGGTTTAGCCACGTGGCTGTAGATTCTCACCACTACATGCAGGAATGTAAGAGGTGTCAGGTGGCACATCATTCTATAGAAATGAATTAAGGCCACGATTCTTGGGATCTAACCATCGAGGGGCAATGCCGGAAGTCATGCTCGCTCGTTCTGTCAATTTCATCATGAAAAATCGTGTACGACGAGTACTTGGCTGCCCTCGCCTTTCTCACGCAGCACAATAACGTTTTGCTCATCGAACCCCACCCAACCTTTGCTGATCGTAGCATCGTCAAAGCCCTCATCGAGAGCGAGTCGAAGGCTATGCTTAGTTGGGGTTGATTTGCTCTTGTTATTGGTCGACTCATCACTTTTAGCAGGCTGGACCCTCACACTCAGTCCTTCGTTTCCAACCCGTCTCCTACAGGTCATGGACGAAATGCCACTTTCTAAATCCCAGACTCGGAGCTCATCGCCCAAACGGCTGACAGAAACTGCCTTGCCTCGTACACCGACATATGTTCCAGATACGGAGGATGTATGGCCCCACAGGCGGCTGCCAGCACTGATAGATAGCAACGAAGAAGTTGACTTCACGAGGTAGAGCGCGAGTGTATTGTCTGGGTGCGCTACGAGTAGGTAGGGGTGCGAATACGACATGGATGTTGGCTTTGAATTACTGGCTGTACCGACAAAGGATGGTTCTCGGCTACCGCCGGCAAATGGTGATGAGGAACGTGTAGATGGTGAGGACATCGATCGCTGTCCAGATAGGGTAAATGATTGCCCGTCCGCCGCAGTTGCTAGACGAGATTCAAGTAATTCACCACCACGGGAAAACCGCATTTCTTGAACTCCTATGGTCCATCCGGATAGGTAAGTAGGTAGAGCATATGCGATTGCCGCAATCATAGTCGTAGGTGTTGTGCGTATCGATAGGGATGCTGGAGGCCATACTGTGTGAGATTTTAAAGAATAAATGAGTTTTGGAACCTGTGAAGGCGCCTGGTCTAAATGGTCCTTGTCTGGGAAAGCGTAGATGGAGAGTAGATGATCTTGTGTCATAGAGAGAAGATACGGCGATGAGAATGCGAGCGCCGTCAGTGCTCCGTTGGTAGATGGAGGGTGCGCGAAGAGTAATTCGAAAACCTTATTATCAGCTGCAAGCGTAAAAACATTAAAAGATCCATCATCAAAACCAACTGCTATTCGCTCATGTACATGGTTTTCTTCCGAAGTATCTACCGTGATGGACGTTGGTATTTGTGGAATATCGTTCCCCTCTTTGAAAAGTGGCCTGGCAGCGATAAAATCTTGCCCGTTTTTGGAGTCCCAGGCACGGATTCCATGTGTAGAATCTGCCGTATATATTGCATTATTCGACATGACAGCTAGAAGTGGTGGATCCGAAGGCGGTTGTGCCACCACAATCTCACTGACGGCACACGAACCCTTCGACCAGTTATGGCGGAGTCGGTACTGATGCTTCCAATTGAACTTTCTTCCATTATTCAACAAATGCCCATCATTCAACCACTTCGCTAATTTCGATGAATATCGTAGATGTTGGAGGGGCGTCTCTTTGATACCAGGTATTCGTGCAGCCCTGGGAAGGACAAATCGTTTGTAATATGCGGCTTTCCATAATTCAGAGTCAACTGCAAGACGGTTGAGTTTCTTACAGATTCTTGGCATTATTAGATATTGATGCTTTAATATGTAGGGATGGAGACTTACAGTTGGCACACAAGAAGAGTTGGTACCGGGACGAACGAAAGAATGCGAACAAGGAGTTCTTCACTCAAACTAAAGAGAGTTGGGGAAGCTGAGACTCTACGCGATTTGGCATGCTGCTCGCTGTATGCAGCATCCTCTCGTGTCCGCTTCATTGTGAAGAGTGGCGGTTTGCGAATGTCGGAAGTGAACAATGATGACCAGCATCCGAGGGTCCGTGCATCGCCAAGCCTCAAAGCCCGTGACTACGCGCCAGACGCGACCGCGCACCCGCGACCCCAGGCATCAACCAACCATGGCATATGTTTATTAATACAAGGACATCTATCAAGCCTAGATTTTTGGCCATATTTTCTGGCTTGTATAGCATCTTATCATGGAGGATTTTTCGACGTGGCTGGACCAGAACAAAGAACTGTGGGTGCGTGTCTACGATGAAGTCATCACTCCGAAACTCGAGATAGAATGGAAGAAGCGTAAGTAGTGGAGCTACAGAACGTACAAAGTTCAACTATCTGATTATTCTGTAGGAAACGAAGCTCATGAAAAGGAGCTCAACGATAGTACGTATTCGAATGCTCAGATGCAGTATTACGCACCAGGCTAGTTTCTCACGTGCTTTCAGGGAATGAGGCGCACAATATCCAAATCGCTCAGATGGAGAGTGAACTCGCTGCCACAGCGCGTATAAAAGAAGAGAATTCCAGACTAAAGAATATCCTCCAAGAACGGGGTATCGATACCAGTGCATCCATAGGTCAAGAAGAAGTTGCCACATCTGATGCCACCATCACTAAGACCAACTTCCGGCGGTTGGCTGAAAGATTCAATGAGCTCGAAAAGCGATACCAGGAGAGTTCCCAGACGATCAAGTACCTGGAGCGGAAAAACGTTGCTGTAATGCAAAAAAACAAAGACATGAAGGAGAGTGTGAGAGCTTGGCAGGAGTATTATGATCGCAAGGAGAAAAGGAAGGCCACGGTGAAAGCAGTGAACGAAGACCCGGATGCTTCGGTTGCACCAGAAGCTCCGGGAGGCAGACCCAATCTTTTGTCAAGCCCGAAGTCTACAACAATGAGCACACCAAGGCCGTTTCTCCCCCTAGAGCGCTCCTCTCCTGCTCCCATGGAACCGCTAACGTCCCCGAAACCTCCGCGCTATATTCGAAATACTTCTGAGGCTAGTGTTGGGCAAGAGATGGGGGATCTTGGAGATGTTGACATTGCACTCGAGCGATCAGAGCAAGGTTCTTCCCCACTTCCCGAAGATCCTGGACAGATTGCGAGGGCAGCAACCAGTGATTCTGATGGTGCCTTATCAAGGCAACCAGGACCCGAGAAATTCACATCTAGTCAAACCACCGAGGACGAAGTCGCGGAACAAAACCTCATGATTTCCAGAATGAACGCCGAGGATGACGATGACATTCCAGAAGTTGTATCAGAACGTTCTCTTAAGCGTAAGCGCAAGCCTTCATCTGGTATCAAAATATATACGGATCGATCGGATGGCACGCCTGCGAAACCCATCCGGGTTAAAGAGGAGCCGCATAGTAGCCCTCCACTTTCAATACCCGTGCTGGAGCTGCATCGCAAGGAGACAATGGATCTCGATGAGCTTGGACAGAATGTCATACACACGCCTCACAAGCGAACTCGACGGACCAGTATTGGCCACATGATCAAAAGTGAAGTATTACAGGAAAAAAGATCAGGAAGTGCCCCCTTGGCTAGAATCAAGGTGAAGGAAGAACCTTTGGTAATGACCGGCTCTCACTCAGAAAACAAGGAGCTGTCTAAGGAAACAGAGTTGCGGATGAGCATCGAGTCAGAAAACCCTCAAGGAGTACCTGTAAATGTGTTACGGCCTTTGGACTCAAATGCCATTTCGAGAATTGATGAAAGCACACCCAACAAGCGCCTTAAGAAGGACAGGTTTGGACAGAAGGGCAAGCACAGATTCATCACAGAGACTGAGGAAACACCGCCTCCTACAGACGAGAATGGAGATCAGTTGCCATCCCATGCAGCCAGATCGAGATACAACAACAGACTGCGTGCTTTGAAGCACATCACAACCCCATCCAAAGATGCTGTCACATCCCCCAAGACCGCCCCTGCTAAAGCCACTGCCACGCATCTACCTACCGTTTCAACCCCTTCCACTGCAACTCGCCAGAAACACACAACGCGCTCCGCACAAGATGCACGGAGAAGAATTCCAGCGTTCAACGATGATGGTCCCACACGCCCTGACCCCATCCCAGATGGTCGCCCAGTCTGGACATTGGGATCCAAGTCAGGCCCCTCTAAAAAGGGCACGCCCTTGTCCACCCCCAAAACCTCCAAAACTTCGGGACCCCTTCGGTCCAAGCCAGTAGACGAACTGGGCGTTCTCGACTTCAAGCCCAACCCAGCGTACAACCAAGGCTACACGCACGCATTTTCCGAAACCGTGCGCAGGCGCTCCGACCGTCTCTGTCTCCCCGGTTGCACAAATACCGAATGCTGCGGATCAACCTTCCGGGCTTTGGCTTCCGCAGCAGCGCCTCTGACCTCCAGTCAAGAAGAAGATTTGCTCCAGGACTACCTCGGCGATGCGTATGATTCATTTGGGCTTACGCAGATGAGCGAGGCGGAGAAGAAAGAGGTGGTTCTACAAGCTAGGACGAGGCAAATGGCAAACAAATATGGCAAGCATAGGCAGGCACACGAAAGGGGGAAAAGTCCGCCGGGGTTTTGGAGGACCGGGTTTCCGAGTACGCAGGAGGTGGAGGCAGATAAGGCGCAGGCGAGGGAGATTGAGAAGGGGATGGTGAGAGAGAGGTGGTTGGAAGCCCAGAGGAAAGGTGGCAAGTGGATTTTCAGAGACGAATAATTAGCTTGGGATGAGGGAGACGGTGCTTGGATTCACTATTAATATTATCGCGGTGGGCTTTAGTGTGCTGCAACAAGCAACGTGTGAAATATGCGCATGCATGGTATAAATTTAACAACTCAGCCTCCTCCAGGCAGGTACATAGTAGACATCAATTAGAGATTTTGTTGATGCTAAATTCCTTTGATTGATATTCTACTTGGTAGATATATGACTGACGCCGCTCTGCAGTACCTCATACTCAACCCCTCGTCCTTGTGATGGAGGTGCCCAAGGTGCGAAGACGACCTTGAACCAGCGCCGCCATTTTAGAATGGAACTCTCCTCCTCGTTCCACTCCTCTTTGCCGTTGACCGTAACGACCAGCGGCCGACTTGATAGCACCGGTTTCTTTATTAGAGCAATGCGACATGCTATCTGGTTTGTCCAAACAAGACCGAGCGACGGTGTTTTCAAGGTATGCGAAGGATCCGACTGAATGTCTCCCCATCCCGTGAACCAACACTGTTGATGGTCAAGAGTTAACGGATTCGGCGACAGTACCAAGCCTCCTTCAGGCCGCATCGATTGGCCATCTGCGGGAGGTTGCGGGGTGACGTGTCGACTATGGTCTAGGCTGTTGGACTGGCTGTTGGCAGATGTTGAACGAGACGGAAGATTAGATGGAGCGTTGGAAGCTCCAGTAAATCGGTCCGCGACCTGATTCGCTACGACAATGGCTAAACCCTCGGTGCGTGCCAGGTCACGAAGCAAGGCTCCCAACTGAACCAGCTGGACACTCCGTTTGCCCAGGGATGCGACGCCATTCCGTGCACCGTCTTTGTCGAACTCGGCGCGAAAGTTTGCAGCGACAGAATCTAGTACGACAAGGCCTACATTATGCTTCTTTATAGCTACTGGCAGCTGGTAGCGCAATATATGCTCTTGAGCTTCGAGGTCGGGTGTTTGAATACTCAGGATTCGCGATAACGAGGGCTTGACTTTGGGCGGCAGCGAGGCTAGAGACGGGTGAGTGGCGAGTAATTGGGTGAGGCGTGTGGTTGCAAGGGCTGCTTCGGTAGATATGTAGATGGCAGATTTAGCAAGGCCTTTTGGTGGAGGCAATTGCGAGGCAAGCAGGAGGGTGAGGAGGAATTGGGTTTTACCGGCGCCGCTGATTGTGTTAGAAGACAGGCAAAGCATGTAGAGTTTGGTGGGGGGCAGAACCAACCTCTCGCCAGTCACCTCGACCAGATATCCAGGTCGGATTCCACCCAAAAGAGCATCATCAAACTTGTCGTCTAAAGTGCTAATACTGGGGTATGCATGGTCGGCAGCTAGGGCATGCTGTGGGGATGCAGGCCAAAAGGTATTGGCGGCAGCTTCCTCTCCCCCGAAACCGAGGTGCAGGTGCAGGGCACGCACAACAGCATCTTGGAGCTTGCGCACGTCGGGCACGGGCAAATGAGCGCGCTTTGCTACATGCTGCGGCTCGAGGGTGGTCAGGTCGTTGGTTGCGATAAAGGCCTTGTCGAGCGAGGGCAGCAGATGAGTGTAGGGACGAGTGTCGAAGTCGGGCAAGACTTGCAGCAGGTCCGTCATGGGGGCATTTCCTGGGGCGGCTCTGCGGCTACAGCAAAACAACGTCTTGGGGTGCCGTGGATTCGGGGCTTATTAACGTTTGGGTTGTCTCAACGGTATGTTTAAGGTAATCCAGAGGAAAACAAAACAGACCGGACTGGACAAAGAGGAAAGGCGAGGTTCCGTTCCGCCGACGTGCCACGCGACGTCACCGCGTGGTTGTGTGTGCACCAGCCACAGTTGAGCCACATTCTTTGGGGACCCCGCATGTTCGGCTGGGCTTGCATCAGAGCAACGATGAACCTGGCATTGCTGGCCTGCGCATCCATGTCACGAGGCGTGTCAACTGCTACCTTACCTTACTGTACTGTACATTCGGAGGCAAGACAGTTCTGCCTGGGCAACCAAATGACTGCATCGTCATGACATATGCTCATATTGTATGTATGTACATGTAACTTAGCAGGGCCTTGAACACCTTTCTGCCCTTTGATTAGCCGGCCATCTCCCTTTCAAACCCCAAAAGGCGCCTCGTACCTTCAAGTTAAAGACGGCATCCCTAGTAGCCTACTGACGCTGACACTTCCATCTGTCCGCTCAGTCTCCCCAAATCGTATCCTCTTGCCCGAGATAGCTCACATATCACCTGCACAAACCCACGCGTGCGCACGGCGGAAGTCCTTCTCCGGCCCTTTATCCACTCCAGGTAAGTAAGCTTTTACATCCCTCACACCCACACGTAGGTATACCGACCGCCTTGCGTCGCATCCCAAACGGGTGTTCCGCCCCTGTAGTCTGTCTTGGGCTTCACAACTCCACGGTAAGGACCCACCCGCTTTCGTCACTTTTCTTCGCACTCCCTTTTCTCCGTCTGGCTGTAACCTACCTGGCTGCGGCTGCGAATGCGGGCCTGTCTAGCCTATGCTACCTATATCATATTTACGGTTTCCGTTTCACATGCCAGGTGCCGCTCACTGTCCACCTGGTCCCGCCCAAGACACTTTTCCTCCTTTCCCCCCACGTGCCTTACATATAAGAGCCGCCCAGGCTCTTATATTTTTCCAACTTCTGCCCGTCCACTGTACCTAGTACACCAATGCCGCTCTACTGTCTCCAGGATTGTCACTACTTCTACCGTACCGCCTTGCGGCTACTCTCCATTAGCACATCCATTTCTCCTCTTTACGCTTAGCTAATTCAGATCGCATCATGGCAGTCCGTACTTTTACCCAGCCATCGTCACTTGACGGTACCTTGGCATCCAAGGAAGTCACCATGTCTACCTCAGAAACCAACGGTTCCTACCGATCTGAGCAGTCCGCAAGGAACAGTGCTGCGTCATTCCCTTCAGAAGCAAAAGACCCCCTTGGCCACCACACAAACCCAAACTCAAGACCTGGAATCACCTTTGCCCATCAAGACAAACTTCCGAAGCTACCCATACCAGAGCTCGAAAGCTCATGTAAGAAATATCTCGCTGCGTTGAAGCCTCTACAGTCTCCGAAAGAGCACAACGATACCACTATTGCTGTACAGGATTTCCTCAGGTCAGATGGACCCATCTTACAGGAAAAGCTCAAGAAATACGCCAGTGGCAAGGCCAACTACATCGAGCAGTTCTGTGAGTAGCAATCAATCTTACCACAACCGTGGATTCGCATGGATATTACAGATGCTAGCTTTTCTGTTCATGTATGGAGGTCGTGCTGACCATTTACTAGGGTACGATTCATATCTTAATTACGAAAACCCCGTAGTGCTCAATTTAAATCCCTTCTTTCTCCTGGAGGACGATCCTACTCCGGCTCGCAATAATCAAGTCACTCGTGCAGCCTCCTTGGTAGTCTCAGCACTCTCTTTCGTCCGAGCCGTTCGTCGCGAAGAACTCCCGCCCGACACTGTACGAGGTCAGCCCCTCTGTATGTATCAATACTCTCGACTGTTTGGTACCGCGCGTATTCCGACCGACAACGGCTGCCAGATTGGCCAAGATCCCACAGCAAAACACATTGTCGTTCTTTGCCATGGCCAATTCTATTGGTTCGATGTGCTTGATGACAACAACGATCTCATCATGTCTGAGAAAGACATATCTCTCAATCTGTCGGTCATCGTTGACGATGCATCTCAGGTCCCTATCCGTGAGGCTGCAAAGGGAGCTTTGGGAGTCTTGAGCACGGAAAACCGCAAAGTTTGGTCGGGTTTGAGAGATGTATTACACCGGGAAGAAGGCTCAAACAACTCAGATTGCTTGAACATTGTCGACTCTGCATTGTTCATCTTATGCCTGGATTACACTGAGCCACAGACCGGAGCGGATTTGTGTATGAACATGCTCTGCGGCTCCAGTAAAGTCGAACAAGGGGTGCAGGTCGGCACTTGCACTAACCGTTGGTATGACAAGCTTCAGATTATTGTATGCAAGAATGGAAGCGCAGGAATAAATTTTGAGCATACCGGCGTGGACGGCCATACCGTACTTCGTTTTGCTTCCGATGTATACACCGACACCATACTTCGCTTCGCTCGAACCATCAATGGAAACGCCCCCAGTTTGTGGGCATCATCTAGTCCAGATCCCGCAAAGAGAGATCCTGACAGCTTTGGTGATGTCCAAACCACCCCGCACAAACTAGAATGGGACATGATACCGGAACTCAGCACTGCTCTGAGATTTGCAGAGACACGACTAGCGGATTTGATCCAACAGAACGAATTCGCGACCTTGGAGTTCCCCACCTACGGGAAAAATTTCATGACGTCGATGGGTTTCTCACCAGATGCCTTCGTGCAGATGGCATTTCAGGCAGCGTACTATGGCCTCTACGGCAGGATAGAATGCGTGTATGAGCCAGCTATGACCAAACTCTATTACCACGGAAGAACAGAAGCGATCCGATCCGTGTCAGAAGAATCAGTTGAGTTTGTCAAAACATTTTGGGGGGGCAATCCAGCCGCGGCAAAGATCGATGCTCTCCGAAAGGCATGCCAGAAGCATAGCATGATTTCCAAAGACTGCGGAAAAGCACAAGGGCCCGACCGTCACATGTATGCTCTTTACTGTATCTGGCAACGAGCCATTGACGATGATGGTGCCGAGATGGCTAGCAGCGATGGATGGGACTCTACTCGACCTTCAAGCCCGGACGCAGTCAACTCTACAGTTGGCTCACCCAAACGGAATTCGGTGCTCTCCGAACACGGTTCAATAAGCAGCTCTCCCCCAGCACCAGTGCAACATTCACTACCTCAGCTATTTGCCGACGCTGGGTGGGACAAGATTAACAGCACAGTACTCTCCACATCGAACTGCGGCAATCCTTCCCTTCGCCAGTTTGGGTTCGGTCCAACATCTGGCGATGGGTTTGGCATTGGGTACATCATCAAAGACGGCAGCATCTCCATTTGCGCTTCCTCAAAACATCGCCAAACATCACGTTTCATCGACGCTCTGGAATCCTATTTCCTCGAGATCCGCAAACTCCTCCGCCAACTGAGACGCCGCGGCACCTCGGCCGACAAGACGGCATCACGAGCACGCGAGGCCGAGAACCGACCCCAGCACCCACGCCTCAAATCCCGCGGGCGCAACATCATCAACGACGGGAAGCCCGTCGCTCCTCCCCAGGAAGAAATTGCAGACGAGGACGATGACGGCCTCGGCGGATGTAGGACATCCCCTTCTCCTTTGTCTTCGTCTCCAGACTCTGTCGTACATATCACGCTCACACCGGCTGTTCCTCCCACACCGCCGCACTCGCCCCCCTTTAAGCCGCTTACTACCGTCCACGTGAGCTCTCCTCCCATGACGCCTCTCAAGACGTTCAAGACGAGGGAGCGCACGCGGACGGTAACTAGCAAGGCTTACCCCAACGCCTTCTCCTCGTCCTGATTTTCACTTTCGTCCTACCCCATCTCCACCCCCGCATACATAATTGGTTTTCCTTCTCTCACATACATTTCCTTCTCCACCTTTTCATCGAGCACCGCTACTTTCTTCCCATTCCGTAGAGCGAGCACTAGATTTCTTCCATTGTTTCATTGGCTGATTTTTAACTTTTTCCCAGATGGCTTTTTCGATGCTGGATTGCTTCTCTCCGCGCTTAAGCAGAAGGAGATCGAGGATCCGAATGACGATCAGAGAGACGTGATTCGCAGGAACATAGGGCGGAGGCTGCAGCTGGCAGAGTACTGAGAAGCGGGGGTGGAAATATAATGAGATGATAGCTTTGGAGACTGACGTTGGAGAAGTGGACTAGACTCGGAAGCTTTCGTGTCTATATCGATTTCCGGTATTCCTGTTCCTTTGTCCTTGCACTCAAGGATAGAGGTAGAACTTTGATATCGGAGGTATGTCACATGTATATACAGGAATCAATGTGTACAAATGCCAACGCTGTTATACTATAGCGAAAAAATAATAAGTTATGGTCCTACAGTGGACGACACTATGGTCGTTCTTGATCAGATACTGCTCAAATGTAGACAACTAATATCAGAATATCGACAAGCTATCCGCACACAGCAACAATTCTTTTGTTCACACTCATACACTAATACGGTGACCATCTAATATCGTAATCATCCGGGCTATCCTAAGGGGGTTACGTTTTATACTCGCTCTTTCATATACCGTCTAACATGCATAGCCCCAAAGAACGTCACCAGTGCACAACAAAAGCAGAGACTGAAGAAGTTTTGCCTTAAGGCAAACGAATTTATTTTCGGGAATCCATGATATCCGTTACATCTCTATGAGGTTATTTTCCCCCTGTTGTTCCATCGTTTTATCCAAAAAGCACCACCTTCCAGCAGGGGAACGTGCACAATTATGCATGACTGTGTATATGTATGCACCGATTTTTTAAGGCTGATTCGATCTGTATAAAACTCCCCGCAACGATCGATCCTGGAGGGGGGGGGGGGGGGCGTAATCGACGAATTTTTCGCGCGCCGTCTTGCATCTGCAGTGCATCATTGACGTTGTCTTTTCAAATATTATCGACTTTTGCCATGGATCTCTCTATTAAAAAAAGAAACAGATCGCGCGGTAAAAACTTAGAAGGAACCCCCTTCAAGGAATTTCGCAACGTTCCAACCACTCAATCTACACACACAGAGAGAAAAAAAAAAGGGGGGGGGATTTTCATACCAGCACGCAAACGTCAAATTTTCTCATATTGTCGAGTACATACCTACTCGAACATCCGTCGCTATCAAAAGACCGCGCGCGAGCGCGAGCGCGATGATGAAATCTGAACCGAAACGACTTGCTGAATTTGAACGCTTCCTCACCCAAGGCTCATCTCATCATCTTGGTATCGTTTTCCGAATCCCCACCATTTACGTACGTAGGGTACCCCCCCCCCCCCCCCCCTTCGACAAGCAAGTTTTTTTTTTTCCCTTCCAAACGCCTGCATACACGGAGATATACATACATAATCACAGTGCGGAATTGGAATGTCACTTTAAAAGGGGGTCGGTCGGTCGATCGATCGATTGATTGGATCCGGGCCGAACAATTCAAATCAAAAGTTAACGTTTCTTAAGGGGGGAAACGGATAACTAGTTATAACAAAGTCGATGGCATTAATGTATCATTAAATGTAACGTCACGGCAGCGGCTCTCTTTGCTTACTTTCCCGGTGTGTGGTATTTATTTATTCGGAAAAAAAAACTGCTGCATAAAAGTGTGAAAAAGGATTGATTGATAGATAGCATTTGATACGATTGATTGATTGATGCGATCAAAAATCCCGCCAACCCGTCCGCCCGACGGTTGTCGAGCCCACACACACACACACACACGTCGTCGTCGGTTATGAGTTTCCTGAAAGGCTGGCTTGGCTGGCTGGCTGCGGAATTGATACGTTGACGTTGCGTGACAAATTCCACGTGTGGTTTGATTGAGAGAGTACATAGACAACGAACGACGACCCACGTTGATTTCGGTCCGATCAAAGGAAGCCCGTGTGTGTGCGTGGGCTTTTTCCCACTCACTCACTCACTCACTCACTCACCCACTGTAGGTAGGTAGCTCCTGTTGTCATTGATCCATCGGTTGCGAACTTGCGCAGCGCGCTGGAGGAAGCCGGGCCATCCATAACGCAGTGATTTTATTTTCGTGAGTGGGCGCTTGAAAAAACAATTTCTAAACAAACCCTCCCCCCCACCTTTCGGATATTTTCTTGGGGGTTATTCATGTGCGCGCGCGGCGCACATACTTATGCGATTCGATAGGGATATCTAATGTTAGTTAGGGGATTTAAAATATCGCCGAAGAGCTCAGTGCTTTTTTCCAGTTTTCTTTTCGAAGCTGGTTAGGATCGTCCGACGGGGGTTGGGGAGTGGAGGAAGGGGTTTTTTTATTAATGCGCGTTTAAGCGCGTCAATATTATCAATTCCCCCACAAATTCCCCCTTACGCGGCACGCCCCCTATCATTTCGACGTGTAGAAGGCGATAAGTGCTCTCTTTCTCTCTATCTCTCTCTACGAACGAAATGTTAAAGGACGACTCGATTGGGGTGGGTACCCGCAAAAGCGTGTTCTTAATTGCTCCAAATAATGCATCAGAACCATGAGTTTTTTTTCTTTCTTCGTTGGACTGGTTTTCTTTCGCCGCCCCGGTCCTTGCAAGTTGAAAATTGGTGTTGTGTTTTGTCTCTCCAGTTCAGTTCACATCGAAAGCTCAAACTATAATAAAAATCGGATAACCTTCTTCCACTACAAGCATACCATAACCGAACGTGAAGAGTCTCGCGCGCGCGCGATGGAAGATCCCTGAAGGAGCTGCTTTGTTTACAAAACATCGTGTTATTGTTTTTTGATGGAAGAGTCGAACATTCTTTCGTTGACGTAGTAACTATGCACAATCAAGCTCATCGTTTAACTATGTACCATCTTCTCAGATTCACCGGCAGCGCACGCTGCAAGTGTATCAACAAGTATCAAAAAGAGCATTCAGTGGTGGGGGCCCGTAGGAGTTGAATTGGTACAGTGAAGGTCTCCCTCTCTGTCATCGCTATCCTTAGTCCCCAGTGTTATCGACAATCGTACTGGAATGTGTCAGCATTGATGATCTAGCCTCTTTAAAATCTTATTACCCCGACGCACGTTTGTGACATTGCTAGGGAGGTGTAAATTAGGGGGGTGAAACGCGGAAGTCGCGAGGATATACACGCAGCTAATACCTAGCTAGCACAATATCACGGTAGAAAGCCTTTTTCTTTATAAAGAAGTGCGTACGTGTAAAACAATAGTGTATTTACATGCGACACGACTTAAAACTCCACATCTAATCATGTACGCGCACATTTAACATTATATCTAAAATGTAGTAATTTATACAGTCCAATTTTTTGCTGGGTGCATAAAATATTAGAAAGGAATTTTTATTACGAGGCTCCGACCTATCAGTAATAGACGGGAAGATATAGAGCAAGAATGTTACGTGAAAATTTATGTTTTAAATGTACCAGTTAGTTAGGGACCAAGCGACCAGAAAGAATTTTTCTGCTATACGAGAGGTGGACTCCAGTTACTATGCGGATCTTAGGTGGAGTAGAGGGGTCTAATAAATAGATGTATTTATTACACAGAGAAGCAGCGCGGGTATGTCGTTAAGCTCATCTCTCTAAACTTAAGTTTTCTTTACCTGTTTCTTGCCATCGGTGTTATAATTATTTTTCTCTCCTTTTTCTCTATAGAATTTTGAAATTGCTCCCTTTATTTTAGTTATGTCAATTGTAATGGCTGTAGAAAATTTGTTTTACTAGCCATGAAAGCATGCATGCTAATGACGAATTGATTGTAGCGGAAATCACTGGTTTTGTTTGTGAAGGTATCTACAAAATTCATTTGAATGCTGCATCGGCATGACATGTCACATGATCTTCAAGTATGCCCGCATGCCACTAACGTATTTGTGCAGATGCTGTGGATGCATAGAAGTATGAGAGAAATTCGACAGTAAAGATCATCCCGCACACAACATGGTCGTAGAATCTTGCTGGCGGGTTAGAATGTGTTCCTGTATGTAGCCGTCTCAAGAGTGGGTGCCACACATTCAAACGAAGGCTTTGTGCGTCGCATGATTGTTGTTTTCGAATGTACGCAGGGTGTGCAGAATAGACATGTGCTATTGTCCCGAAATGCAGATTCGCGATATTAAATGCGAGTCCTGATTCCTTCTCCTTCAATACCGAACAGCGGAGCAGACATCCGAAGCCACTGCGGTGGCGGCACTAAACACAATATACACGTTGTGAGACGGGAATGCACAAGATGGCACGAGGCAGGCAGGTCGTACGAAGCAAGAATGCATTATCGGTGAGGCTTCAATTGTGCTCACGATAAGTGATCCAGAAGCGTAAGCGGTGGCTCGCGTGCCGAAAGAGGCCGAAGTTGCTGCATCTTTGACCGAGGCGTAAATTTTTGAGCGGCGGTGGAGACTCGGGGATGATTATTATTCGATTCGATTGTTATTTTATTTCCGGGGAGACATGACGGAAGGCGACGGGTCAAATTCGGGATGCTGAGTCACGGAGATGAATCGTTGGCAATTGTCCGCGACTGGGCGCACTGCATGTAACAGTAGGGCAGGTAGTTGCAGCTCATCAGCTCAGCGATTGACTTGATCACAATGTGCGACTTTGAATCGAAGGGAAGGGGGCGCGTGCAGGGGGAGACGCGATTTAGGAGATTTGGATCTGTTGCTTTTGATTGCACTTGGGTGGGGCAAGGAGATAGCGTGCCCTTTCTGTGAAAGAATTGAGCTATTGCTGGTATTCTTATATACGTGGATAGGTGGTAACGGCCAACGGTTAATCAAACGGCAGTGTTAATGGCAAGGTTGGCCGGTGGTGACTACCATGAATGAGGTATCTTGTTTACATGCAGTGGATGCACAACAAACAAGGCATGTGGCCGGTGAGCCAGTGGGCACCAGGCGCAATTTGGAGAAGGATGGGCGTCTTACTCAGGCAGTTGCAGGATTTCGGCCTTTTTGCTTTGCGGCAGCACCGAGGAGGCGGGGGAAATGTTTGGGACACGACAACCGGCATACCTGAGTAGCCAGCGCCATAGTTTGCTGTGGCGGGACGGTTGGGGAAAGTTTCAGATGTCTTGCGTTTTTTCTTTGCCGAACAAAGAAACTAAGTTGGCGATGTCGGTGAGCAGCAAGTAGTGCGGAGATGGACGCGTTCACGGTACATGTAGTCTTCGGCCGATGCTGGAGAAGAAAATTTCTTCATCCCTCAACCTGGCTTACCTTCTCTTTTGATTGCTCGGGACGTGCGTGAAGAGCGGGAAGGGGGAAAAAAAAAGCCAACCCTTTGAGAAAAAAGCACGCGCGGGATTAAAATCATGCAAGTCGGCTGGCACCTGGCATCCTCGAATGGAAAAGGGAAGAAGGAAGGCATGGTGGGAGGTGGGTAGCCCCAGAATGGGGGCGAGGGTGACCGGTGGGTGCATGCAGCTATGGGCGATGGTACCTGTACTACCTGGGCCACGAGTATCTGGCCATGTCCCCATTGGTAAAAGGAGTTTTATTGTTTCCATCATGGCCCTTTGAATTCCCCATTCATGCCCTCCCCGTCGGCAACTTGTAGATAGTGGTGGTAGTGGTGTTTGCGTTTGCCGGGCGCAGCGATTCATGCCGGGCAGATTGCGAATCGTATGTACTATGGCGCGACGGGCGATGTGCTGTTGGCATCGATTTGCCCGGGGTTGCAAAGCTTGTTGAGGGCGTTGTGAAGCTTAGCGGTGGTGAGAGCGCTTTGACGCCCTGATTGGACGCCCCGCTGGCTCGCTGCCAGCTCGCAGCCCGCAGAGGCAGGCAAAGGGCATGCGGGCAGAGGCAGGCAGCTTAGCAGAGGCAGGCGCGCCGGTAAGATCCAGTAGTTGCAAGAAGCGTTAGAAGGGCGCGGGCTGGCAAGTGATCCACGCGGGCGACGTGATTGCTCCACCGCGCTCCACCAACGTCATGTCTGCTCGGCCAACGCAATGCATACGAGATGATGGCGGCCAGGGAGAGCCTGAGCAGCGGGAGCGGCGGACCTGAATGGCCATGGATGGCCCTGGCCGACGCCGCATGCGCGATAATTCACGCACCTTGCCATTGGCCAATGGGCCGTGGCTTCGACGAGCGCGCCCTCGAAATTTTTCATCCTTTGCCTCGCGCCGTCTCCTCGTCGGGTAGGTGCAGCGAACGGCTGTGACCCGGTGGCGAGTGCGAGATAGCAAAACCAGTAGCGCGAGCGTAGCCCAAGGTAGCGGAGCGTAGGCGTCTCACCGGCCGCGACGGCGCAAGAGGGAAGAAGGTAGAACAAGTTCAACGGATGGACAGGGCGGAAGTAGGGCACGGGAGCGGCGTGTACTGTACCGTATGTACTGTACTGTACCGTACTGTACCAGTAGTCTACAATTTATGACTGACCTGGGCTGGGTGAGCACGCCGTGGTCCAATGGCAGGGCAGCCGTCAATAATGCCTCATGACTGTGGTGATGACGGAACGACACAGTGCTGTCCCCATGGACTGAGTAATGATGATGACAAGCAGGCTGGCGTTTGGCGGTGGTGATGGCTCTGATGGAGCATGGGATGAAACAAAACAACAACCAAGCCTGCTTAAGCCTGCCCAAGCCTGTACAAGCGCGGCCGTGCGCGGGGCAGGTGAACCCAGCAAGGCCCAGCAAGGCCCAGCAAGGAAGGGAGCTTGGGCCCCCTTCGCTTCTCCACCGATGGAAGCAGGCCGTAATCGGCTAGCCGCGGTGGCCCTCCACCCACGCCGGCGGCCCAAGCTCAGCACTGCTTTGGGGGAGCTCGCGGGTGCTGGCCTGGCTGCGCTGCTTAGCTTAACAGACGAGTAGTGAGCGCAAAAACAGCACAGCAGCAACAAACAAGACCACGAAAAAATCCCGCGGCTCTCTCACTCTCGGATCGACCGGCATACCCTGTGATTGAGCCGCTTTTGGTATCAGATGGCGTGTGATTCGTTTCTCAGGCTGCCAGCCAGTCCCAGTCCTAGTCCCAGTCCCACGCTTTGCTGCTCTTATTCCATCCACCCACTCCAGAGCTTCCCATGTCATGTCTACCCAGCCCAGGTAGGAATTGCCTAAGCCTGCAGCCCTCGAACCGTCGACGTCAGGGTCCTGGGCCGCTCACCTCACGCTGCTCGCTCGCTCGCTGCTTTGCTTGATAAAGGCCCGCCGCCCCCCCTCCCTCTCTCTTTTTTCGCCTGCCGTGCTGAGAGCTTCCTCCCTCTACCGCTTGCCCTCTTTGTCTCGCCCGTGTGCGTGTGCTTGTAGTGGTCTTGCTGAACAGCTCCTGCCGTACCTCACCCACCTTGGTCTCTTTCTCCTCGCAGAAAGAAAGTCAACCCAGAAAAGCAGGGCATCCAGGCGCCAGAAAAAAAAATCAAATAACCAACAACCTCCCCGACAGAGCATCCTCACTTTTTGCATCTTAATTCTACCCCCCGGCCTTCGTTTGCCAGCTGAATTCACCTTCGTCCCGCCATGGCTGGCCCCGAGGACGACATCGAGCGCAATGCCTCCGTGGCAACCCGCTCCAAGTCCATCGTCTCCATGACCGCTTTCGAGGGCATGGACGAGTACACGGCGCTGCAAAAATACATTCTTTTGTATCGCGATCCCAAATCCGGCGGTCACCACACTGCCGACGAGGGCAACAAGAGCAAGCAGTGGTGGCAATTCTGGAAGTCCGGTAGCGCGACTGCTGCCGCGCCCACTCAAGATGCCGGAGCTGTCCCCGACGACGTAAGTACAATCCCTTCTGTTCTCACCATTATCGGCAATGCCATCACCACCGCCAATTCTGTTCTTCCGCCTGGGCATCCATCCCTAATTGGTCTTTTCGTGCCGCTGACTTTTTTTCGTTTTAGCAATTGAACACCGACCTGCGCTCTGGTCTTAGCGGCACCGAAGTCGAGCGTCGACGCAAAATCTATGGCTTCAATGAAATCTCCACGGAGAAGACCAATTGGCTGAAGCAGTTCCTCAGCTACTTCCAAGGCCCTATTCTCTATGGTACCCACCCCCACCCCAACTATTTTCCCACCATGGTTCCAGCTAACCATTGCATCTAGTTATGGAAATTGCCGCTCTTCTTGCCGCTGGTCTTGGCGACTGGATCGATTTCGGTGTCATCTGTGGTATTCTCTTGCTCAACGCTGTCGTCGGTTGGTACCAGGAAAAGCAGGCTGCCGATGTCGTCGCTAGCTTGAAGGGTGACATTGCCATGAAGGCTACTGTCATCCGTGACGGCGGTCAGGTCACTATCCTCGCTCGTGAAATTGTTCCTGGTGATATTGTCATCGTTGAGGAAGGAAACACTGTCCCCGCTGATGTCCGCCTTATCTGCAACTATGATACTCCCGAAGATTATGAGACCTACCTGAAGCTCAAAGAAGAGGACATGTTTGACGAGTCAGACGACCCCGACAACGAGAAGAACGAGGATGAAGATCACGAGGGTCCCGTCCACGAGGGTGTCGCTCTTATTGCCACTGATCAGTCCGCCATCACCGGTGAATCTCTCGCTGTCGACAAATACATGGGCGAGGTTGCCTACTACACCACTGGTTGCAAACGCGGCAAGGCTTACGGTATTGCCCTCACCAGCGCCAAGCACTCCTTCGTCGGTCGCACTGCTTCTCTTGTTGCGGGTGCTCAGGATCAGGGTCACTTCAAGGCCATCATGAACTCCATCGGTACTGCGCTCCTTGTCTTGGTCATGTTCTTCATTCTCGCTTCTTGGATTGGTGGCTTCTTCCGTCACATTCCCATCGCTGTTGCCCGCCCACCCTACGGCGACTCTGTCACTCTCTTGCACTACGCTTTGATTCTCCTCATCATTGGTGTCCCCGTCGGTCTTCCCGTTGTTACCACCACCACCTTGGCTGTCGGTGCCGCCTACCTTGCCGAGCAAAAGGCTATTGTGCAAAAGCTCACCGCCATTGAGTCTCTCGCTGGTGTGGATATTCTCTGCTCTGACAAGACTGGTACTTTGACTGCCAACCAACTGAGCATCCGTGAGCCCTATGTCGCCGAAGGCCAAGATGTCAACTGGATGATGGCTGTGGCCGCTCTCGCTTCATCGCACAACCTCAAGTCCCTCGACCCCATCGACAAGATCACCCTCCTCACCATCAGGCGCTACCCCAAGGCTCGTGAGATTCTCGCTCAAGGCTGGAGGACTGAGAAGTTCACTCCTTTCGACCCCGTGTCCAAGCGAATTACCACTGTCTGCCACATGGGAGGTGACAAGTACGTCTGTGCCAAGGGTGCTCCCAAGGCCATCCTCACTCTTTCCGACTGTGACGAGGAAACTGCCCGCCTTTTCCGCGAGAAGGCTGCCGACTTCGCCCGCCGCGGTTTCCGTTCTCTCGGTGTTGCTTATCAAGTCAACGATGGCCCATGGATCCTTCTCGGTCTCTTGTCCATGTTCGATCCCCCTCGTGAGGATACTGCCCAGACTATCATTGAAGCTCAGCAGCTCGGTGTTGCCGTCAAGATGTTGACTGGTGATGCTATCGCCATCGCCAAGGAAACCTGCAAGATGCTTGCCCTCGGAACCAAGGTTTACAACTCCACTAAGCTGATTCACGGCGGTCTCTCTGGCACTACCCAGCACGATTTGGTCGAGCGAGCAGACGGTTTCGCCGAGGTTTTCCCCGAGCACAAGTACCAGGTCGTCGAAATGTTGCAACAGCGTGGTCATTTGACTGCCATGACGGGTGATGGTAAGTGGAGTTCGCCAGTTTTAATATTCATCAACTAACCCTCTTAGGTGTCAACGACGCTCCTTCCCTGAAGAAATCTGATTGCGGTATCGCTGTCGAGGGTTCTACCGAAGCTGCCCAAGCTGCCGCTGATATCGTCTTCCTTGCCCCCGGTCTCTCCACCATCGTCTTGGCCATTAAGACTGCTCGCCAGATTTTCCAGCGTATGAAGGCTTATATCCAATACCGTATTGCCCTCTGCTTGCATCTCGAGATCTACCTCGTCTCTTCGGTACGTTTTTCAGATTACGCAATCGTATTGTACATCCGGCGCTAACTCGATTCCAGATGATCATTATCAACGAGACTGTCCGAGCTGATCTTATCGTCTTCATTGCCTTGTTCGCCGATCTTGCCACTGTCGCTGTTGCCTACGATAATGCCTACTCGGACCCACGTCCCGTGGAATGGCAACTGCCCAAGATCTGGTTCATCTCGGTCATCCTTGGCATACTTCTCGCTCTCGGCACCTGGGTCATCCGTGGTACTATGTTCCTTCCTAACGGTGGTATCATCCAGAACTTCGGCTCGATTCAAGAAATCCTGTTCCTCGAAATCGCACTCACTGAGAACTGGCTTATCTTCGTTACCCGTGGCGGTAAAACGCTTCCTAGCTTCCAGCTCGTTGCTGCCATCTTCGTCGTCGATGTCGTCGCCACTCTGTTCTGTATCTTTGGCTGGTTGTCTGGCGAACCCTATGCAACCAACCCCAACGGTACCCACAACTTCCGCGCCGACGGCTGGGTCGATGTCGTCACCGTTGTCGTTGTTTGGTGTTACAGCTTCGGTGTCATTGTCGTCATTGCCATCGTCTACTACCTGCTCGAGCAGATCAGCTGGTTGAACGACCTTGGTCGCAAGGACCGCAGCAGGAAGGATCCTGCTATCGAGAACATGATTGCGGCCCTCAGCAAGCTTTGCCTCGAGCACGGAAAAGACAAGCACGGTGTCGACCGCTACGTCCTTGCAGCCAGGGCTGCGGAGGAGGAAGAGGACGAGTAAATCTGGGATTTTTTATATCTCCTGTTCGATTATTATTAATGAGAGGGCGGTAATGGGCATTGGCGCCCTTATTCCTTTTGTCTAATGTCTGGTGCCGTATCGTTGAGTATACCACCTGTACTATTCCATAATTGAAATCAAATCAAAAGTAAAATCAAACCACAATCCACATCATGCCATTGTCACATAAGTGTAGTGCCACACGTTTACCTGGCCTACATGGTCTGTTTACTGTTTGTTGCTTTTCTTTTCGATTGCTTGGGAATCCGCGCCGATTTCAAGCGTGTTTAGCAGATCGTCTATACCACAATTACTAGGTATGCAACTCTGTTGCTACCAACTCACTGTACAACAAATGGTCCATTTCACATCCTGGTTTGACCCAAGGTAGTATCTCATGTACAGTTAGCAAATTTTCTCTGTGTTGTGTGCTTGGGCGAGGCTGTTTTTCCCACGCGTGATTCGATTTTTTCCTTTCCAAGACAACCAAACATGTACCACCCGTACACGGCGAGGCGACCCGACAAACGGCGGTACGATTCCCAGATGGCAAACTATTAGTCTAACGATCCAAGACATGAAACCTCGGTTTTTTCCTGCTGGAGAAACAAATCGAAACCAAACAATCTCGCCTAAGCGGCTAAGCCTCACCTTCTTGGAAATACTAACGGGATTGAGAAACCCCCGCGGAGTTTTCGCACTTCCGGCATTGGGAAGGGGTTGTGGAATGTTTCCACGGAGGTTTTTCTATTCTTCCTTCTTTGTTTCTAGTTCCTTCTTTTTGTCTTTTCTTCGTTTTCTCTTGATATGTGATACATGGTAATTTTTATTTATGCGCAGTTGATCTCTAGCGAATGAAACCCTCGGCTGTCTATACCTCAAGCTACCTAGGTATGCATGCAGGCTCGAATTACAACAAAATAAATTATCAGACAATATCATTGGCCCCCATTTGCTAGGATACTTGTCGAGGTCAATTTTGTTCTACGCTAGCCGAACCATCTTGGCTTATTGTATGTCCTGTCGTTTACAGTCAGAAACTATATGTGCATGAAGGCACCCGGGCTGTCAGATAAGCACGTGGAAAGCGCATTGTCATGATCTTGGAATGTCGGGAGATGGTCCCGTGCAAGAAAGACTCTATCAGTACCCAAACCAAAATTTCTTCCATGTCCAAGCCTTAGAGTTGTTGAGGACGGCGCCGAGTCCGTTGGAAATTCTTGGATGGAGCGAATCTCAAACGTGAAGTACAGGGTGAGAGAAGCAGCAATGCTCGTCATGCGACAGTGCGTCTGCTATAATAACCAGCCGTAAACCATCATGGTGGAAAATTGCCTTGCCAAAAAGCCCATTTATTTTACTATGTCTACCGGCTTCTACAATGCATAGAGAATCATGCTAGTAGTCTAGACGTTGTTGCTTACATGGCTTCTAGGATGCAGCCTAGTCTGGCATGCGACCACCATACTATACACTGTAGACAAGACCTTAAGCCGGATGACCAGATTTGTATATCGTCCGTTCCTAATCCAGAATCCGGGGTGCAACTTAAGTCGGGCGCAGTAGATTACCGATATACAACCACACTGTGAGAGATTAGGCCCCGATCGAGATGGCAATAAGTTGGGAGTCCTTGGTGGAGCGTGAATAAATTGGTAGGTCTCTAGGCGCGCACTACCGCAATACCGTTTGCCGAAACTGGGGTGGCATATGAGACATAGATTAATAACAGGGGGGAGCCAAGGCAAGGAGGTTGTCACTGGAATAATGTGACACACAGTCAATTTGGGCGATGCAATATGACGATCGATGGCTTAACCGGACCGGCAGAACCACTCCTGCTGTGTTTACTGTATAGTAGGTGTTAATCTAAACAACAGACCGCACGTCCACCCCTCCCGCAATGCCATCACACACAGACATGGGGATCCAAATGGATATAAAAACTCAAATAGCCGTATCCTCTTCGTCTTGGTTTTTTCGAGTACCACAGCGCACACGAGATACAGATCTTCACTCACCTTCGCTTATTCCGTTCTTCGCATAGCAACCAGCTATACCGACATCGTTTTATACTCCCTATAAAGGATTTAAAAAATCGAAAAAGAATATCGAAAATGAGAACCGCTGGTCTTATTCTCGCCACCGCGGCTGCTGTCTCAGCCCACTCGACATGGCAACAGCTCTGGGTCGGAAGCACCGACAAGGGCACGACCTGCACCAGGACCGTCTTGAACAACAACCCCATTGCGTCGTTGACCTCCAGCGATATGTTCTGCGGCATCCAGCCCAAGGCTTCTTCCGGAGTGTGCGAGGTTGCTGGTACGTACCCAGTCTTTCCCGTCCTCTATATCCAAACAGAGGGAGAGCAACAGCGCAGTGAAGAAAAATCATACCTGAACATAAAGCTAACAATGAGAACCAGCCGGTGGCTCCCTCACCGTCGAGATGCACGCCCAGCCCAACGAGCGCTCCTGCAGCCAGCCCGCCATCGGCGGCAACCACTACGGCCCCGTCCTCATCTACATGGCCAAGGTCTCGGACGCCAAAACCGCAACCAGCGGCTCCTTCTTCAAGGTCGCCGAGGACGGCTACAAAGGCACCACCCCGACCTGGGGCACCGAGATCCTCAACGCAAACTGCGGAAAGCGCGCCTTCACCGTCCCCAAGAGCCTCGCCGCCGGCGACTACCTCGTCCGCGCTGAGGCCATTGCTCTCCACGCCGGTGTTGGCCAGCCCCAACCCTACGTCTCGTGCTTCCAGGTCAAGGTCACTGGCGGCGGCAGCGCGACTCCTTCTGGTGTCAGCTTCCCTGGTGCTTACAAGCTCAGGTATGTATTTCGCTCTCCGTATGGTACAAACAGTGCGAGGATTGCAGACTAACTTGGATTTTTTTTACAGCGACCCTCTCTTCACCAAGGCCATCTACGACAGCTCCTTCAGCTACGTCTCCCCCGGCCCGGCTGTCTACTCTGGTTAGAGAAATTGCGAAAGCTGCGAAAGCATGGGGTGTTCTTTTCTCTCGTAACGGTAGCATGATGACGATTGCATAAGATCGGTGTGTCTGGTTGATGTTACATCCTTGATTCTACAGTAAATATTTTCCAATTTATATTGTTTGTGCCTGGTATAACACTTTGACCGGAAAAGAACTTGCTGTGAACGCTTCACTGTAGCGATTACTGTGAAGTGCCTGTGTGAGATTACCCACCATACCGTATTCATTCCTCTTGAGAACTTTCCTTGTAGGTATTTTCTTTTTTTCCTTTGTTTTCTTTTGCTTTATATCCTGCTTTCCACATTTAACTATATCTGGTCAACCTCTTGTTTCAAGATAATAACATGCAGGGATCAATATGAAACGCCAATGTTTTCTCGTCCTACAAACCGGCGGGTAAAAACATAACCAGCGATTTCGTTTCGCTTGGAACAAGGATGTAACGGCGGGTTACCTTGGATAGATAACCACTTTCTATATTTCGAATAAGATGCGGGGAACTATATCTAAGAGATCAAAAATCAAAACCAACTGATCACTATACCCTTTAAGACGTACCCCCACCCAGTTACACATTTAAGAGAATCCAAACGTTCCGTCTTCAGAGATATTCCATTCTCCTGCATGCCTCGATTTAGCCAAAGAGCTGGGCTCTCTCTTGATGAATTTCCCGTAGCCCTTCTCGCCCAAGAGCCCACCATTTTCCCTGTCCCATACCACCTTTCCTCTCAGCAACGTGTAGCGGGGCCATTGTTTCAAAGTCCTGCCTTCAAAAGGTGTGTAGTCGACGTTATGATGTAGCATCTCATTCTTTAGTTGGAACGCCTCCATTTTTCCTGGTGGGTACCATATGTTGATGTCGGCGTCGGACTTTCCTTCTTCGAGGGCACCTTTGAGTGGGTATAATCCATAGAGTCTTGCGGGGTTGGCCGCGGTCAGCTCAACAAACTTTTTGAGGTCCAGGCGGTTCTCTCCCAGCGCGAGCGAGAGTCGTGTCTCGATGCCCGCGATACCGTTGGGGATGTACTTGAAGTGGCCCACAGGGTATTCATCAGTGACGCATGTTTTTTTGCCAGTCACATTGTCATCGTACCGGAAGGGGCAGTGATCCGAGCTCAATATCGTGAACGTTCCGTTGGCGAGCCCGTCCCAAATGACATCGCAATCGGCTTCGCTCTCGCGTGGTGGGGGGCTGCATACGCACTTTGCGCCTTCAAAGCCCGGTTTGTCGAGGTCGGAGCGAGTGAGGAAGAGATATTGTGGGCATGTCTCTGCGTAAATGGGGATGCCGCGATTTTGGGCCGATTTGATGTGTGCCACTGCTTCAGGCGTGGACACGTGAACAATGAGGATGGGACTATCCATGAACTCGGAAAGCTGTATCACTCTGTGGGTTGCTTCGTTCTCAGCCACGGGTGGATGCGACGTCCCGTGGAACTTTGGAGCAAAGAGTTTCCGCTTTTCGAGCTGCTTGGTCATCCAGTCGATTACTTCGCCGTTCTCGGCGTGAACCATTGTCGTGATCTTTTGCCTGCGAGCTTCGAGGAGGACATCGAGAATTTGGCCATCGTCGAGTTTGAGGGCTTCATAAGTCATGTATATCTTGAGGGATGTGATACCCTCTTCGCGTAGGGTTTTGAATTCGGAAAGTGCTCTCTCGGATGGGTTTCCAACAAGGAGATGGAATGAGTAGTCCATGTAGCAGTTGTTTCTGGCTCTTTCGTGGGTGGCATGAAGTGTATCGAGAAGTGTGTCTTCACTCTTCTTTTGGGGTGCAAAGGTGACCATGGTTGTGGTGCCACCGCATATTGCCGACCTACTACCTATACAATAAAATGAGTATTCTTTTACGACTTTCAAAGGACAGAAGTCTGACATACCGGTCTCATAATTGTCCGCTGATGAACCTTTGCCGAACAGAGGCGGTTCCTGGAGATGAACATGACCGTCCACTCCACCAGGCTGCAATGCCGTCAATTCGCATTCATCTCAAAACTTCAAAATCACATACCATTACGTATCCACCTTCCGCATCTATTGTTCTTGTCGTTTTCGCATCCTTTAAATCTCCTCTCTTTGCTATTTTGGCAATCTTTTCGTCCTTGATACCAATATCATAGTCTCCCACATCCGTGTCTGTCACAACTACGCCGTTCAAGATGACAAGGTCATAATCGGTTGCCATTTCTTTTCGAGTAATCCAGAATTTCCTTCTACCTCAGAGACCTGTCCAGCTGCCTGTGACATATGCATTGCGATGGTAGTAGTCCGCTTGGGCGCTAGCCTGAAGAGTGAGGTACTTATCGTATCGCCGAGCCCCTCATGCTGCCCCGCCGAAATCTTGCCCTCACCGGAGCTAAGCTATCTAAACCGATATGTACATGACACCTCGCAATATGTTGGACCTGCAATCCTTAATGATAATCAGTCATGGAAACTCGTCATAGATCCCCGCAGGCTGTTTTGCCTTCGGAAAACCGCACCCGGCGATGTGCGCTTACTTCTTCTCACCACTGCAATATGATTGCACAACATTTGTTACCAGACAATGGCATATGAAGATTTAAAGATAAATGGCGAAAGATTGAATGAGACACTTCAACGAACGTGCACATCATGGGGAGCTCTCGATGCACCGTCCACGGGCATGTGTCGCTTGACTCTCAGCCAGGAGGACAAGGAGACCCGCGACTGGCTGGTCATGGAGTGCAAGAGCTTAGGATGCGATGTCAAGATTGATGAGATGGGCAACATATTCGCAACTCGACCTGGGACTGCTAAGGACCGGAATTCTATCGGAATGGGCAGTCATTTGGACACACAGCCGGCAGGTATGGCATTTTTCTTTCTGCCAAACTACCACCCTGAAAATCCGCATCTTTCTGACCAGTGTAAAGGTGGTAGGTACGACGGTATTCTAGGGGTTCAAGCTGCCCTGGAGGTACTTCGGACACTTCACGAGAACGATATTACGACACACTGCCCCATCACATTAATTGATTGGACTAATGAGGAGGGAGCACGTTTCCCTGGTGCAATGATGGCCTCTGGAGTCTGGTCTACCAAGTCTTCTACAGGATTGGACGCATGTTGGAGCTTACGGGACAAGGACGGCGTTGCCATGAAGAACGCGCTGGAACAGATAAAATATCTGGGAAGCACGAAATGTGATTACAGGGAAAACCCATTGGAGTGCCACTTCGAACTTCACATCGAACAAGGACCCATATTGGAAAGAGAAGGCAAATCAGTGGGAGTAGTGACATCGATACAAGGAATGAAATGGTTTGCAATCAGGGTCACTGGCGTTGAAGGTCACTCTGGCACCACACCAATGCCCGACCGCTCGGATGCACTTGTCACTGCATCACGATTGATATCGACGGTCCGAGATGTGGCATTAGAGACTGGACTGGGTGTGGCTACAGTGGGGGTGATAAAGAGCGATACTTCCAGCCAAGCAACCATCCCAGCAGGTGTGGATTTCAACATCGATATTCGTTGTTCGAACAATGACATGGTTGATCAACTGGCAAAATCCATCTTCGGCGCATTCGACCGCGTGATAACGGAAGAATCAAATGGAACCTCGTACGCTGTTCAACGAACTTGGGGATTGCCAGAATCCACATTCCATCCGCATTGCATAGAGTCGGTGCGAAAAGCTGCACGGAAGTCGGTCAGTGAAGATCAAATCATGGATACTATAATCTCTAGGGCTGGCCATGATAGCGGATGGACATCTCGTGTATGTCCTACGAGCATGATATTTGTGCCTAGTCGGGAAGGAATCAGTCACAATCCGAATGAGTATACAAGTCCAGAGCATTGCGCATTGGGAGCACAGGTACTGTTGGATTCAGTGTTGTACTATGATGAGAAGGTGAGAGAAGGGAAATATTAGTCACTGAAAACAATTCAGACGCTTCAAGTTAATATATATATATATTCCACGTTCTTAAAAGGAGTAAAAGGAGCTATCTAATTGTCCGGTGCACATTCGAACCCATGCGATCGATTTCAAAGCTGTGCTCAAAGTCTGTCCTACCTGTGTGTTGGTTGTTGCACATCGATAAAAAAGATCATGAATAACATTTCAGTCAGTTTCGGTAATGCCAGCCATTTTCATTTTAATATTAGTGTTTGAGGTGTGTCAAAGTCGTTGGAGACACCACGTACGCCTAGACCTCGGAGATAGGTAGATAGCTTATCGTAACCGTTATTGCCGAGCCTTATCGTAAACCCCCATTTCTACGAGCCTTGCCCTTTGCACAGCTAGGATCGATCGAACCAACCGCATTGAGAGCTGCCTATCATTTCCTTTTCATCTTCTGTTGTAGATGGTGGATCAATAACTGGGTCTTCAAGGTTTAGGTACAATAAAATGTACCAATACAAAAGGTGACGGGGACCTCTAAGCTAAATCATCTAGTATATCCTAAAGTGGTTGATTGCAAGCCAAGATGACGGAAACAGAGCCTGCTGTCGAGAATGTAGATGTCTTAGTAGTTGGTGGAGGACCTGTCGGTACCTATGCGATTGTTCCGTCGGGGTTGAGAGAGCTTAGTACTAACAAACTACTTAGGTCTCATAACTGCTTTGCAACTTGCCCGCAACCTCCCCAAATCCTCCCATCGTATAAAGATAATTGAAAAAGAAACCAAGTCTTCCCAAGATCAGTATGGCCGTGCTATCACGCTGTACCCGCGTTCCAGCGAAATGCTCGATCAACTGGGCCTTGCGGACTCGCTAGCACAACAATGTTTTGCGTGTCGC
Organism: Periconia macrospinosa; assembly: GCA_003073855.1. Taxonomy (NCBI): domain Eukaryota; kingdom Fungi; phylum Ascomycota; class Dothideomycetes; order Pleosporales; family Periconiaceae; genus Periconia; species Periconia macrospinosa. Next base: position 960,446 of record KZ805300.1, read on the forward strand.
TCCACTGTGAATTACGACCGGAACGGAACGGAGGTACCTGGTAGGGGTTGGAGCTTTATGGAGAATATGAACGATACCCAATGGAATTTTGCGCTTGTGCTGCGACAGAAGTACCAAGAAGAGATTTTTAGGAAGGCGCTGGCCAAAGAGGGCGTTCAATTGGAGTCCCCATGGGAACTAAAAGGGATCGAAGTACTGGAAAATATAGAGATAGGTGGATATAGAGTTGTTGCCAAGATTGAAAATCAGGCAACGCACGAAAAGAGGGTCGTCAAGTGCAGATATCTGGTAGGCGCTGACGGTGGGCGTTCCTTTGTAAGAAGAGCGATGGAAATTCCATTTGATGGGTCTTCAAGTGAAGACAAATGGGTACGCGTGGATGGGGTGGTAGAAACCGACTTACCCCGGCCAAGAACTTATTGCGCGATAGAGAGTCCGACACATGGCAACGTCCTATGGGCAGCTCTGGATCGAGGTGCTACGCGAATCGGCTATGCGTTCACTCCCGCAACACAGAGTGCATATACCGTATTCGACGAGGAGGCGGCAGTGAAAGAAGCCATAGCCGCTGTGAAACCTTTCTCTCTGAGCTTCCGACAGGTGGATTGGTGGACCATCTATGTAGTTGGGCAACGCATCGCCCGCTCTTTCTTCGTCAAGGACTGCATCTTCCTCGCTGGCGACTCCTGTCATACACATTCTTCAGGAGCCGCGCAGGGAATGAACACTGGCATTCACGATGCTGTCAACCTGGGCTGGAAACTTTCACTTGCGCTTCAAGGACTGGCAAAAGTAGACCTTTTGTCAACATACCAAACCGAACGATTGCCCAACGTACAGCGACTGATCAATTACGATAAAGACATTTCGCGGCTCATGACGATGCGTTTGCCGGAGAACTGGACCGGAGATCCGAAGGCCGATCCCAACGAAATATTGGGCAAAGTGATGGCTGAGGCAGGCACGTTCAGCAGTGGGTTGGGCATCTTCTACGAAGCGGATGACTATCTCAATATCAACCAATCTGCGGGCCTTTCTTCTGTTCTACCAGGGCAACGTGCACCCGACGTCAAGCTTCAAAAACCAGCCACTTTTGAAGTCACTCGATTGCAGACGGAGACACCAAACACGGCACAATTTTACATTGTGCTATTCGCAGGCGAAGTAGAGCATACGAAGCCTCAGCTTGCGGCATTCACTGACTCCGTGGGCGGGTTGCCATGGCTCTTCGATTCGAAATATCCAATTTCATGGCTCTCGATATTCGGTGGGCCCGGTGGTGCCTCAGCGTATGAGACACTGGGCGGTCTGCCTTATGGTAGGGTTTTGTATGATGTGGATCAGAGTGCGCATGGCCGGTACGGTGTTGAGGGAAGTCAAGGTGCTGTGTTCATTCTACGGCCAGATGGGTGGGTAGGTTCAGTTGTAGAGTTGGGAGAGAATGGTGGGCGGAAACTGGAGAAATACTTCCAAAGGTTCCTAATCTTTGATGACGATATGTAGTCATAGTAATTGAAAGAGTTCTGTTCATACATGTGGACAATTGTTGTTGCTGGATATCATCGCTTAACATGGAAGTTCCCGATGCGTCCAGTTTTATCCCAGTTTACGACATTCGGTAAAGCACTTGTGCTTAACGCTCCGGCTAGTGCTAGGCAGGCTAATGGTATTATCAAAAATATCGGCATCGTCGTGGGACATATTAGTCGTATTGTTTCTCACGATCTTCGGCGTAGTGCTATCAGGGATGTGGCACATTTAGGGAAGAATGCTCCTAGTGGGCCTAGCACTAACGATGTACGGAAATACGCTGGCCACGCCCATAAAACTATGGAAAATGGTGTGTTAGACACGTACGTTGGACCGATGGAACACGATTTCTTTAGTCGCCGCGCTGAATTAACGCGCCTTCGACTAGAACCGGTTGCAGTTGCGGATCCCAAGGCATTCCACGATACGATTGAAGGACGCATCACTACTGAGGAATACGAAGAGGAGCTAAAAAGTTCATTCCCCAACGCTGTGCTAGGTGACCTACAGGAGAGTCAGAAGAAGCTTTTACGAAGTCGAATTCGCGATAGTCGGATGGAAAAGCTACGCGACACTGCTGCAAAACAGCCATATGGAGGGGAAAAGTTTTAGGAAAGCATCTCCCCTATCCTACCCCCACCAGCATCAGCATCAGCATCAGGATCAGCGTCGTCAGGCAGTGCGTCGTCAGGCAGTGTGTCGCCTGTGCATAGTGCACTAAAGGAGAAATCTCAGTCTGTTGGCTCCCTATCTTTCCTTTTGACGTCGATGATTTTGTAATCGATCCACGGCTACTTGGAGATGGAGAGGATGGAGAGGACGGACCCGGATGCTCTGAAGAAGTACAGCGCCTCACGGATACCTTGCTTATTGGCGGCGGTCAAAATCAAGGCGGCGATCAAGACCAAGGCGGCATTGGAGGTGATGATGATGACGTCTTCCCCGACATCACGACAAATATCAGTCCTAGTGATATAGTAGATGCAAATGAGGCTGCCGCCGTGCTGTTGGAAAACCTCCCTGATGTTTCGACAACCGTTAGCTTTAAAGAGTGGATCAACACATATGCTCGATACAACGTCGTCACAAATTTTCAACTTGCTTCTGTTTGGGGCAAGTGGAAAAGGTCTATGAAAACTGAGACAGATTTCAATGCTATCAGCCAATATGTCCAGCGAGGCAATGCTCGAGACGAAGTTACCGTATTTGAGCATACATGTCCTACACCAGGATGTAATTACAAGCATTGGGATTCTTCGACTTTGTCTCAGCACAAGTTCCTCTGTGAACAAGGCAGAAGTAGGGTAGCTGGCAAGGCAGCTGATACTGTGGCAACGTATCAATGTTCCGAATGTCCCTACCAATGTGCAACTGAACAACGTCTCAAACATCACGTTCGAATTACGCACAAGTGGAAGCCTCGGACATGCCCGGATTGCCCTGACGGCCCAGTCTACGAGAAGTACAGGGCTCTTGAATACCATCGGAGGACAGAGCACACTTTGAAGGGCTTATATCCTACCCAGTGTACCTTTGCAGGCTGTACTACGACTCTCTCTAGTGAGAGTACTTTGCGACAACACCTAGATCGCGTACATCAGCTCCACACAACTGATACACGGGCTCCTTACGTACCATAAAAGAGAAAGCGGAGTGAGTCGGAGTAGGGGGATGGGAAACGCTATCTCATCGCACACGAGTGCACATTGTACGTTTTTAATGCTGTGCCAATGTTTTTCGCGCTCTTAATTTTGTTAGTTATAGAGCCCACTAGATATGTTCTAAGGAAATTATATTAAGTGGTTTGAGGTTAAGCGGTTTAAGCAATACCTATGAATTAGAGAGAGGACTCTCGGAAGACAGTAGAAGTTAGACTTAAACATAATAGATTTTTTAATACTCTACGTAAGGAAGCAAGTACTCTTTTAGTAAATATTTAAATATATATACTATATATTTTAAAATGCTAGAAGGATTTAAATAGTAGTAAAACTATGGTATCTAGAGGTTATAGAGCATGCTAGGCTATATTATCTTATTTTTCTTAAGTATAACTTCTACTGTTTTCTAAGAGAGAGGAGCATAACTACAGCCGCTGACTACATGTGCAAAAAACAGCCGTTGTGTGACACTTAGATATAATACCTGTGTAGTTTCCCTATGCTTTTATTAGATAAAGCCTGGCAACGTACTGTAGTCATAGTAATTGAAAGAGTTCTGTTCATACATGTGGATAATTGTTGTTGCTGGATATCCTCGCTTAACCATAGCTGACCCCCTGCCCCCCTCGGAAGCGACGCGGGGTGGGGACAGCACCCAACCGAATCAACAACGTGCATCTGTTGTAGTTTGCGCCGAACAACAAACAACCGACAAAACTCAAGATCAAGCCTCCCATTTGCACCTCTCATGGAACCGTCATGTCCACCCGCAATCCCGTAAAGGGCAAATCCTCCACCACGACGGATCGACGCTCGACAAACTACGCGTCGTCGTCTACACGGCCCCGCGTTCCTTCGGGCAGCCGCGAGCGCGAAAACGAACGACGTAGCTCAGCAACCTCTTCTTATGTGCGAAACAAACCTGCCGGCTTGGTGGAGCGGCATACGGAGAAGCGCGAAGTGAGAGAGCGGGAAACAGAGATACGGCGCACAAGAAGCCCGCTGAAGCATTCCGAGAGTCGAGCTCAACCACGCACAAAATCGGAAAGATCACGTCCGGATCGCGACAGAGAGAGAGACAGGAAGACGCCAGATGAGCCTCAAGCACCATGGGATCCCCAAGCCCGGCTGGTGCCCCATACAACCGCCCCGCTCGCCTCGCGCATTTCCATCCCGCCGCTGGCTTCAACGGCACCCACTACGCTGCAGCCCACTCCGCTGGTCCAATTATCACTAGAGCAGCAGGAGCAGGTTATCATTGAAGATCTTCTGTTTGTTTTCATGGGGTTTGAGGGACAGTACATCCGCTTCGCTGACTCTTACAATCCCCACGAAGAGAAGGATCGACTTGTCGGTCCCCATTTTCGTATACTTCCCGGCCTCGACCCCAGCCTTCGCGACCTGACAAGATCAATGCTGAAGATGGCAACTCACTACATTGCCGTCGATACATGTGTTGAGGTCTTGAGCCGCGAGGAATATGGGGCAGTGAACCATTCTCTTTGCGCTGCCGTGCGCCGGTTGCTTAAAGACTACCTCACTCTAATGGCCCAGTTGGAGCATCAAATGCTGACCAATGACTCTTTCACGCTGCATGTCTTGAATCTTCACACTAAACAGACTAGCCATATGCTTTTTCAACTTTACACAACTGGGGTAGAGCTGCTCAAAGCAAATGGTATACTAGAGGATGACGGATCCGAATCCTCCGAAGACGAGGACGATAACTTGGAAGGTATACTGGAAAGCTTAAGAGAGGGTGGAAACGTACAACTATCTAGCAAAAAGATTTGCAAAGGAGGTAGTGTTCTGGGCTTGATCACACGGAGACTGGCGACCATGTCTGGTGATCCAGCGGCAAGGGAACTTCTCACAACCCTTTTGAGAGAAGCCAGCAAACCTTATATGGCTATGCTGAACGAATGGTTGCATCATGGAGGCATAAGAGATCCACACTCCGAGTTCCTTATCAAAGAGCAAAAGAGCATCAAAAGAGAGAGGTTGGATCAGGACTATACCGACGAATACTGGGAGAAACGATACACAATGCGAGATGCCTTGGTCCCACCACAATTGGAGGGTGTCAAGGATAAGGTCCTTCTGGCAGGAAAATACCTCAATGTGGTGCGGGAATGTGGGGGCGTTGACATCAGTAAGACTGTGCAAGATGTTCCCTCTTCCTTCGACGATGCCCGTTTCCTTGACAACGTAAACTCCGCATATGATTATGCAAACTCATCCCTCTTCAACCTTCTCCTCACAACACACCAACTACCTGCCCGTTTACGGTCGTTGAAACATTACTTCTTCCTTGACCGCTCTGATTTTTTTACATACTTTCTGGAATTGGGTGCTTCGGAGTTAAAGAAGCCTGCCAAGAACGTCAACATCGGAAAATTACAAAGTTTACTCGATATCGTTGTCCGCCAGCCCGGCTCTGTTGCGGCCGAAGATCCTTACAAAGAAGACGTCAAAGTGCAAATAAATGTTACGGGTCTGACCAATTGGCTCATGAAGATCGTGACAGTGACAGGACTGGACCAGGAAGCCGCGAATGCGGGGAGTATTTTCACGCCCGCTGCTAATAACGCACCCACCATCACAGACGATAGTAACATCACCGGTTTCCAGGCCCTTGTCTTCGACTATGCAATGCCTTTCCCCCTATCTCTTGTCGTGAGTCGAGTAACCTTGACACGGTATCAACTTCTCTTCCGATATCTGCTCTCACTCCGACATCTCGAAACGAATCTCGTTGAATGTTGGGGCGAGCAGGGCAAACACACAGCATGGAAACATCGGTCCCAGAACCCCAGGATCGAGCTTTGGAAGAGGAGAGCATGGACTCTACGGGCCCGTATGCTGGTCTTTGTCCAGCAGTTGCTATATTACTGCACAGCCGAAGTGATAGAACCGAATTGGGTCGCGCTCATGGAGAGACTAACAGAGGAAGGTGGAGAGAGGAAAACCAGGGACGGGCAGAAGCGGACAGTTGATGAGTTGATGCAGGATCATGTGGATTTCCTAGCGACCTGTTTGAAAGAGTGCATGCTTACTAACAGTAAACTGCTACGAGTGAGTTGCTCTTGTTTTTTCCCCCACCTTGATCCTTTCTTTCGCACTTTGACTCTCCATCTACATTTCATACACTAACACAAGTCTCAAAGATCAACAACAAAATCATGTCTACCTGCGCCATGTTTGCAACCTTCACGCAATCGCTCTCCCGCTATCTCATAACGGGCGACCCAGAACTTGTTGCCCGTGCCAACGCACAGGCTGGAGCCTCTTCTGCCGCCACCAACCCGTCGTCACGCACGCCAGCACCACTGGCCTCTCAGCGGAGTTCCAAATCTTCGCCATACGTTTACGATCCACAGCGCGTTGACAAAATGTTCGACATGTTGGGCAAGTACGAGGAAAACTTCGCTCGGCATTTGAAGATTTTGCTCGACACGCTCAATTATCTTGCTGCAACCGAGACTGTGGTGTTTTTGAGTTTATGCGCGAGGTTAGCGTGTGCGGGGGAAGGCGGAATGGTTTCCATGGCCGTGGAAGGGTTTGGAGTTTAGCGTTGAAATTTTTCGATAGGTTCGGAAAAAGGAAGCATGTGGTGCTTGGGAAATTCCTTACTATGAAGAGGAGTTGGCTGGACCTTACTCATATGACGTGTTAGGAGATATATACCCCTATGTATTCCGTTTCTTTGAGCCGGCACAAAAAAAAATTTGATACTAATGAGGGATAAAGGAATAACGATTGATGCTGACGGGAACTGTAAACACAAAAGCTCACTTTGTAATGTATTGATCAATAGATCTGCACCAGGTCTCAATAGCCTGATGCTAAAGGTAGCGTACAACAGAGAAAAGAACTAGAATTCCTCGTCTATATCATCATCGGCGTCGTCCTCATAATCCACATATACCGCGTCACCGCCAGCTAACCTGGCCCTTTCCTTTTTAGCCTGCACCCTCCTCATCTTCTTGACCAACTCTGGATTCTCCGCAAATCTCTCGGCCGCCTTCAATGCACCTTTAACAAATCTGTCATTGCTGTCTCGCATCAATTCTACCAACTCGAGTGCCTTAGGGTTACGCTTCTCGGTCCTGCATTCTGGTGGTAACATCCGCAACAATGCTGCATCAGCGCGTGCTTCTAGAGCACTCAGAGCTGCTTCCTGATCCTCCGTTGGCCGAGTATGGGATAAAGTTTCTGCGAGTTGTGTGTGGAGAATCGACGAGAGGACAAAATCTTGCTCCAATTCGTTGGGCGAAGATTCCTCAGTAGATGATGAAATGGGTATTTCAAGGGGAAATTGGCTTGACAAAGGTGGTGGGTTGCTGGGGTACCTTTCACTACCCTTGATGATGTAACATTCAAAGACGCGGTTGTTGTCTTCGTCTGTTTGCACACCAACTGGCCAATATGTCTCTTCTTTCCCACCGCCTACACGGCGAGATAGATTCCTCGTGTCTAGCATTGGGACCCAGCGAGCCTGGCCAGTGGTTCGCCATCGGAGCAATGTGAGAAGCACGCCGTCGGAGTCGTAGATGTACGGATCGCCGTCTGTAGAGAAAAAAACTGACACCAACTTCGTGTTGGGTGCCAAGGCAACAATGTCTTCGGATTGATAAATTTCGTCTCGCTTCACATTCTCAATGGTATATAAGAGTTGAGATGTTCCATCGGCACCGACAGGTCCATTACCGACCGTGAGAACGTAGTCGCGCCACGCTGCACATGTTACAGCCGGAGACGATTTCTGCCTGTATACACGTATGGGAAGGCCGAACAAGCTATAAATTCGCACAAGATTCGAGCTGGTAGTCACGACAGCATAGCTTTCGCTCAGGGCAATCGAAGTTACGGATTCGCCGACAGGCAAATTGGTTCGCCAGTCTTCTGGTGCTGATGTCCATGCACCGTGAGGCCGGTAGTATATCATAGCGGAATGACCGTCACCGGGTTGGCACGACAGAAGAGCGCCCTTTGTGCTGAGAGCGGCTTTGTCGTAGCCATAGATATCTGAGATTTTGGCATCTCGATACCTTTTGTCCGAGAACTTCAGCTCCACGGTGTGGTTTTCGCCCTCCTGGGAGATGGTTGACACATATCCAAAAAGTGAACAACAGAGCATGCGTCTGTTGCCGCGCCAGGGTGTTGCACCAGGTTGAAAAGGCTCATGTATTTCAGGTAGCAGAATATTAGAAGTGTGAGCAGGCCGCTTGGATCGAGATTGAAGGGAGTCCAAATGTCCATTCGTGCGTTTACCATGACCATTGACAACAGGAGCATAACCGGCGCCATCATCATCCTCCACAAAATCGTCCATTTCTTCATCTTGGAAGTCAGAGCCCAGTATATCGTCAAGAGGATCAAGAGAAACTTGTCTTTGGCGACGCTCTGGAAGACGGTGCGTGGCCCCATCTACAAGTTTGGAAGGAGCAATGTTGAGACGATTCTCGGCAGGATCGTGAAAGAAGGGAGCGGGTTGAAGAGGCTTTTGCAGGGCATCGGCGTACTCCGCGGGAACGAATTCGTTATGAATGTACAACAGACCGTCTGAGGTGTACGATAGAATGTTCTCCGTCGGATGCCATTCCATAGCTGTTATGGTGGCTTTGACATCATCGTAAGTTTTGACTAATTTCAATGTCTTTGTATCCCAGAGGCAGAGTTTTAAGTCACTGGCCGTGGTAACCAGGAATGAACCGTTCGGAGACCATGCAGCAGCGGTGATATCTGCAGAATGCGGTGTTTTGAAAGACTGCTGCTTTTCCCAATCGTTGATCGACACAACTTGAATCTCTCGTAATGGTGTAGGAACGGCAAATGCTCTGCCGTCGGGATGCCACAACACCTCCGAGCTAGATTCGAGGTCATGCCGCTTGATCAAACCATCCAACTTTTTGATTATCCTTGGTTCTGTGGCATCAAGGGTATATATGTAAACGAATCCGTCCGTGGAGGATACAGCTAAGCGTTGGCCGGTAGGATCGAACGAAACATGTTTCACTGAGCCTTGGTGGTCAGACAATTTTTTTACCTGGCGTTCATGCCTTCCTCCAGTATTCACCAGAAGTACGGTATGCTCCCTAGTACACGTGTTAGTACGATAGTTCAAGTGTGAATCGGTGTCTAACACATACTCGCTCGCAACAGCAACCCAGTTTTGATCCGGGCTGAGAGCTACGTCCCGCGCTGGAAGAGAGACTCTTTCCAGGTAGTACTCGAATTTGTGGCTCTCCAAAGAATACCGGCTGATATTTCCATTTTCCCCGGCTATGACGAAGAAAGTGTTCTGTGCGGCCCGTCAGCTCCTCTTTCCCTCTGTGGGAGCGATGTGGATGTTGACATACACCAGCGACAATGGCGGCGTTATTCTCCTCGCAGTCGTCCACATTGGTTGGTTCCTCGTCGGATCCAGAGTTGAAGATGCGACAGAAGTTGTCGACTCCAGCTGTAACCAGTTTCTTGCCGTCGGGCGTGTATGCGAGGAAGGTCGGGCCAGGTGCATCTAAGTGCGGTTGCCGTTAATATCTGGTCCAGATTCCAATGTTATTATTCACTGGAGTTTAACTCACGAGCATAGCGACCACGCAATTGCTGCGGAGAAGCCATTTCTGGGGGTGATGAGCTTGGGTTGAGTGATGATGTTGCTGGATGCTGAACGACTATTTTCCAGACGCGTAGACTAGCTAGTCTCGCGACGCGTTTCGGGCGTAAAGTGGCTGGTCCGAGCGTCGGTCATTGATGCGGGCATACATGCATGTAGGCCCACCACTACGAAGCACGTTCCTTGCTACACTACACTACACTACACTACACTACACTACATAACTTGCCCTATATTTAGTCAGCCCATCATTCATTGGCACCCATCTCCACTACTCGTTAACCATCTTTGTTCTCGCCTAGGCCTAGGTTTGTATACGATTGTGCTCTTTGGATTATGCAAATCATATCCGGACCTAATGCCTTCCATCTTTGAACTCTCTGTTGAACTTGTGGAACAAATCCTGGGCTACTTGGACCAACCCGCCTTGTATGCTCTGTCCCGAGTTTCCAAGAATCTTTATCATATGGCCATTCCCTATCTGTATAAACATCTGGATCTCCTCATCCCACCTGGAGACCACATTCCCCGCATCGATCAACTGCTCATCAACCTTTTGGAGCGCCCACACCTAGCGAACACTGTCAGAACACTTTGCGTTGGTTTGTCGCCCAGAGATGGCGTGCTGGAAGGCCAGCGCTTTCTACCAGGAAAGTCTGGCAACAGACATTCATTATTAGACAAGCAGATGAAAGCTCTACTTGCTAATGAACCTTTAGTTTCCCACGGTGAGGATTTGCAAGAAGCCTTGTTTTATGGAGATTATGGGGCGTATGCCGCAATGCTGATCATGGTTTTGCCCTTACTTGTGCGTTTGGAGATATCCGACAGTCCAAACGAGACTCTTCGCCCTTTGCTACGACTCTTAGAGCGTCTTCACCGCAACGGCGACGATGGTCTTCCTTCCACTTCACCGCTTGTCCGACATATCAGGTCCATCGAAGAAGTGACTTTCAACTACGATAGCAAAGCCGGAAATCGACAAGTAGAGAACGTCCAAATTTTCAAGATTTGGCTAGTGTGGAAATTTCAGAATCTTCGCACACTCGAATTCAGAATCCCTTCTGGTGCAGATCGAGCTCGTCTTTGGGGCGCTGGATTCCCGCCACCCAGCTTTGATCCGATTCCTATTACCAAGCTGATTATCCGTTATAGCGGCCCGGTGCTGTCTTATTTGCAAGCACTACTTCCAGCGACTCCCCGCTTGCGCTCGCTGGTATGCGAGCTGTGGCATGACGCAAGCACAGACGCCATCGAAATGAGAGACTCGTGGCTGCCTCTCGATGTGTGGAATACATGTTTGGACCACGTACACGGTACTCTAGAGACACTAGTGATCAGCGTGGAATTCTGCGATAGCGAGCAGCCGTTCTTTAAACAGCCCAATGGGCTGCATATGACAGGCTCCTTGGATCTCCGAACATTTAACAAGTTGAGGACTCTCGAAGTTCCCGTTCCGTTCATCAGTGGTGATCCTCACTTTTTGATCATGACACCTATTGAGTCTCGTTTGCCATTGTCTCTTCGGTCTCTTTCACTTCGCTCCGATATGTCTCACGCGCAATTTCCTTATCCGTTCGATCCCTCGATTCTACCTACAACGCCTTCGCACCAAGACGCACGGGATGAAAGAAACTGGCTGCAAAATGCTAGAATGGACGTTTCGTATATAGCGTCTGCCAGTCTCTCTCTTGTCGATCAACTTGGTCATTTGAAATCGATTTCCATATGGCAGCCGCCTGACTCATCACTGGAGTGGTTTGAAAGTCAGTTGGAGGATCTGGCTACCACGTGCAGAAACAATGGTGTTACAGCAAAGACATTGCACCCCATGTTGATGCGATGGAAGTCGGCAGCGCATTGGGATCTCATTAAAGAAATAACGCTGGTCGACCCTGCATATCCTGAAAGAGGGATCCAGAAAGAGCTCTTACGAGGTGAACGCGAAGGAGTGCCTCTTGGCCTGGCTTCGCAATACCACCTGAGCGAATTTCAAAGGCGGCATGTCCGTCGGTCTAGGCGGTGATTGTACTAGAGGATTCAAAAACATACGCACTAGTTCACGTTTATCATCTTCATCCGTTGCGGTCCAAAGCAGACTTGGATCATTAGCTGCCGAACCATCACCAGATGCTCGTCCACCAGAGAGCTGTGGCGGGGTACCACCCGACATCATCGGCTGCGGTACTGGTTCACGTCCACCATCTTGATCCGTCGCCGTCGAAAGTAGTCTTGGATCAATTCTTGCCAAAACATTATCGAATTCTCGCCCACCAGATAGCTGTGGCGGGATACTATACGATGGCTCTGGCTCTAGTGCTGGAGGAAAAGACGGTGCTTCTTTTGTCTGCCTTCCTTGCCAGATGTTCACAAAGCCTGGAGGATAAAGTTCTTAAATCTGTACAGACGTTGGTGATATGGGGGGTGCTCTGAAAGACAGGCTGTGTGGTGTGGGCGGAGGCAAAAAGACTAGGGGGGTTTCTGGGGCGCACGGATTTGGAGGAGTTGGCATGGGTGGATGAGAGACGGCCCGAGGGGTATTTGGAGCGGACAGACTTGGAGCATGAGTGGGCAGATTTGAAGGGTGAGCGTCTTGCAGTAGGTGATCCAGATGAGGCCGTTTTTGTGATCGAGCTTTAACATGCTTCTCAGGTTCATGTTTCAGTGAGCAAAAGAGCCACGATAACTCTTCTCGACGTGGCGCACGATCGACTCTCGTAAGCTCTTTCTGGGCTGATTCAGAAGGTATATGTGGGAGCCAGGCTTCTTCCCAGGGCTCTGTCCGTGCTCCGGATATCAGTTCGTCCTGACGCTTTTTTTCTGGTATGGAGGACGGCATGGTGAGGGGCTGGGGGCCTTGTTGACGCAAAAAGCAGAGAAGAAAAGGAGGATTGTGGTGCCATGTTTACTGATTTACATTGGGTCGTAACAAAGAGGGTGGTTGCGAATTGTACCTTCGTATATAGGAACAGGTTAACCAAACTAATTCGCGACGCGCTAGTCTATTTTAGTTTGGTTCCAAAATAATGTTCGGGGGTTGAAAACCTCCAGACTTTTGCCGACCTATCGCCAATGCAGCAACACAACAAAATACATTTGGTGTACTGGTAAAAAGTGCCCTTTTCCATAGTAGACAGGAGTAAAATAATTGAATAGTGTTTAAAGCTTTGTAACTGTGTATAATACTGTAAAGTAATGCCCTTTCTATTGTAGCTATAGATAGATTTTTCAAAACCCAGGAGATTTTTACACCTTAACCGCGGGATCAATGTAAGGTAATCTTTTTATCTCATCCATTCCGTTAAAGGCAGTTTTTAGGATTGTGAAAGTTGTAATAAGTTGACTTCTTTATTATACACGCATCACCAATGACGGGCAGAGGCAGAAACAACCAGGGGACAAGCACGTGTGGGCCACGATAAGATGTGGGGGTGCTTGCTCACGGACGTACGCTAGGATGGCAAGGTTTCCATGTCGTCGCCGCTTAGTACTAAGTGCGCCACAGTTGATACTTCACTGCAGAGTTACAGCAAAAGTCCGTGTCTGCACTAGGTAGCTGGAAGTTGAACGGACAATGTCGGTGATGGCGATGATGCTCCCTTATCGACTCAAGTGTGGACATACTGAAGTACATGGTCATCGCATTGTGGCACATTCCTATTGCGGCGGCCGCGGTGGTCTCCAATACAGGCGTGCGTATACATGCCGGTAAAAGAAGCCCGGTGTGACTGGCGCAGCTCAGCACACACTGACACACGATAGTTACAAGACACACGCTACATGATACATGATACATGATGGGCAATCCATCGCCCACTGCAGACATTTGTCACTACAGACGGACCATATGTGCAGTGCAGTGCAGTGCATGGGTTGCTGACGCCGGACGTCGCCGCCAGTGAGTCGTCAGTCAATCTCGGATTAATCTGCCTTGGGTCAAGCGTAAATTGGGAGTCTGCTAAGCTTCCATTCGAGGCTATTATGTGGCGGTTAAAGCATGTGACTTTCACTCTACTGGCCAGCTTTGCGACCTTCCTCTTTTCCTGTCCGTCCTCCTTCCTCCCAATTCTAACGAACACAACGATATCGCAAAGTCCTTGGCCCCAAAATGCCCTCGAGTCTTGCCTTGCCTTTCCATCCACCCATATAAAATCCAGGTATACACCTATGTACAGATTCTCCGTCGAGATCACGCCCGCCTGATTGCTCTGCAGCCTGCTTCGACAAGCCATGGCTCGGCTCACCGATGTCCCTGATGATGTCCTATCCCTCGTCCTCGACTACTTGACAAATTATGACTACAATGCCTTGGTGCGCGTCTCGAGGAAATTCAACCATGACATTGTACCCCGCCTCTATCGCCAACTCAAGTTCACGGCTACTAAATCTCGGGGTTGCGCGCGAAGCCTTGCTTTTCTACTCCGCACCTTGTTGGAACGCCCACAGCTTGCAACACATGTGCGTGGCTTCAAACTGAGAGGTCCATTACCCTGCTGGAATAAGTACAATCCATGGCCGCCAGAGGATACTTCCAAACGCATTTCTAGTCCTAGACTTTGGGGTCTCGAGGATTGCGCAACCTTGTCCAGAGCCCAGAAAATTTTTGCCTCCAACCAGTTCTACAGTCTTGTCGACGAAAGCATGCATAAATCCCAGGACCAATTCCAAGGAAGAAATAAAGATGCACTGGCAACGCTAGTGCTGACGCGATGCTACGAGTTGACCACACTGGACTTGGGCGATGGCTTTCGACTGTATTCCATTTTCTTACCACAAATATTGAAGCGAGCAGATCACCTTTTCCCAAAGTTGAACACTGTTACTCTAGGCGATAAGAGGCTCGATCCTGATAATTCGCTGTCATACATGGACCTTGATCTCATACGCCCCATCTTCTACTCTCCTTCCGTGCACACGTTCGAATACACCATGTCACAGCCGTGGCAACTGAACTGGAATCGCCCCTCAGCCCCACGAAGTGAAAGTCTCACCACCCTCCATTTGTTTCGAACAAACATCAACCGAAGCACGTTAGAGCAACTTCTTTGTGCAACGCCACACCTCAAGCGTTTCCACTACGATCAGGAAGTGGTTTTTAACAGCTCAACGCAGGCGCCAGCATTGTTGGCACAATTTCTGAATCTTGATGGACTTAATATCGCACTGGCTAATCTTCAGAACACTCTGGAGGAATGCAAGCTCACGCTCAACATGGCCCCAGAGTCTCTTTCCCCAACAGAACTGTTGGAGAATGGCCTCCATTTTCCTGGAATTCAAGGCACACTGTCCATATTGCACAAATTCCGTCGCCTCCAAACAGTCGAAGTTCCCGCTCTCATGTTCCTAGGCTGGGCACCCGAATTTGCCGCTGAATTAAAGGAAGTACTACCCCCTAACATCACCAATCTTACATTACGCGATGATTTTATCTCGTACTGTCAGTGGTCTGTGGGATTTAATTGCTACAAGAAGATTGGAAGGATAAGCGAGTACCTCGAGCAGAGGGCGTTTAATGCGAAGAGGCTGAAATGTTTTCGAATCAGGTTGCAGAACAGGGCGGCAGATACGTGGCTTAGAGACGCTGTGAAAGACTTGGGGATGCCAATAGGGGGCACGGGGGTCCGGCATGAACTGAAAAAGGAACGTAGGGCAGAAGTTCACTGTTGGCACTTTGGCAAAGGAGAAGCGGAGAGAGACACAAGGAAGGACAGTATCATACCGGGCATGTTTCCTTCTACTTAGGTCGCCATTTATACTTGTGTAATTTTTTGTGTAGTGAAATAGAGACACCCATTGATCGCTATGATCATGGCGATGAAATGCTCTGTACTGAGAATCAGGATATCGCGCAATGATTCCCTTTTTTAGCTTGATTTTTACGAGTCTCTATTTGTTATTAGGCATTGATCGAGATGGAACTCGAGATTGGTTTGGTGGGGTGTAAACCAGCAAAAGTTGATGTGACGTGATAGGTAAGCAGATGCGGATAGTAGATTATGTCTTATCCCTTTTTTTAACTCTGTTTTGCCAATCTATGGTTTGATTTACTCTATTCTCAAAAATCTTTGAATGGGCACCCCTTCTCTGCGCTCGAACTAACTGTCCTCTCCTTCACCGTTTCCCTCGTCAGGTCCATCAATCGTTCACCCAACTCGTCATCATTCGCCATGTCGCTGCCTTTCTCTACGATTGCCGGGGGACAGATATACTGACCGCTCTTTTCGGTTTTTGTTGCGGCAAACATGGTCGAAACCGCACCCTCAAATTGTGTCTTTTTGAAAGGCGCGAGTCCAACACTCATCGCATATCCGCCTAGCGGATACGCTTCGTGGATCAACTCCGTAGACTGCCGTGTCTCTACCACACCAGGGTGCGTGGCATTGACCAGTATGTTTGGATACTGGCTAGTGAGGTGCCTGTTCAAATATTTCGAGTACAGAATGGCCGCCAACTTGGATCGTCCATATTGTCTCTGTGGCCCATAGTCCTTATTCAACTCTTCGACGCTCTCAAATCTTGTGTCCTTGGGCGCACCTTCATGCGCATTGCTACCCAAGTTGACAATGCGCACTTTGTCTCCTTTCTTGCTGGTGTCTTTAAGCAGAGGTAAAAGGTGCGAGGTCAAAACCACGTGACCCATATGGTTGGAAGCCATGTGCAGATCGACGCCGTTCTTGGCAAGCTGGGCTGTCATGATTCCGCGACCCGCATTGTTAATGAGGATGTCCAGTCTGTCCGTCTTGGAGGAGATATCGAACGCCGTTTTAGCCGTGGCTTCCCAGTCCGAGAGGTCACAATGAATCCAGTGAACCTTGTTGGCAATTTCTTCGCCAAGTTCCTTCTTTATAGCATTGATTGCGTCGTCAATGAGTTCTTGTTCCGTCACTGACAGTACGAAGAGCTTGGAGATGTTGTGGGTGAGAAGCGTGTGCGTGCACCCATATCCAATTCCCTCAGATCCACCTGCCACCGAATTAGCGACAATCTTCACTCCTTCACTTATCAGGGATTAGTGTGTCAATTACCTGTAACGAGTGCAACTTTTCCGGAGAGATCGGGGACAGCCTCAAGGGAGAATTGAGAATCCTCTGGGGCGAGGGAGTGTGCATTTGGCACGATCTTACCGAGATTCTCGGCGATGGTGTTATTTATGCTCTGCATCTTGGGCACAGGGCTCGTTGTGAACAAACAATTTCCGGGAGTTTTTAGTAGGGGCTTCCGAGATAGTTGATTTCTCCACGGACGGATGAACGGGGTAGGTATCAGCTTCATCCAAAATGCAGTTGATTAAACAAGAAAGGACGTGGCGATGTTGGTTGCTTTAATACAAATGTGAGAATATTAACTCCGGGGAGGTATACAATGCACTTCCATGATTACTATTGACTGTTTGGTATGTCCTGCTGTCAAAAAGGAGATGTTGCATGAGTGGTGAGCTCGATATGACGTGTAGATATTTAGGTAGACTAAAGGCGTGCCCGAGTTGCTTTGAGCCTAGCGCTTGATCTGCCTATGCATTTTACCATATTTAGATAAGACGAGCGTGCACAAAGCAATGGAAGATATGGGGAGAGTGGGTCGGTAAACTGCTAATAAATTGTGTGCGGTGCTGTGTTTTGTCTCTGTCGGTCGAATGCACGGCGGGGGAAACGTTACCCAGGTAGACTAGACTAGGTGCTTGTTTGTGGGGTACATGTGCCTACTAGTCTAGTCTAGTCCAGTTAACAGACCACCATCCGACATTGCTACAACTTACTGGTTGAGCACACTTTCAATTCCGCATGGCTCCTCTTCCGCCGGACGTAGCAGCTTCGCGCAAGAACCGCCTGAACGGCGACCTCATTAATCTTTTCAAGCGTCCCTCCCAAACGCCAGACGCGAAACAACATTCTTTCAAAGGCGTTGGCCTCTACACTCATGTTGCACGCCCATCTTTACCTCCCAACACCGCGACACCTTCTGCACAACGTCTTGATCAATCAAGCCCGGGACTCGATTTCTTACCATTGGGAGGTCCAGCTCGAAACACTAACAGGCCCGCGATACAAGGGGAACTACCAGAAGAGGTCAGAGCCATTTATCGTGCCATAAGTGCGAATTTGGAGGCCGAGGCTGAGGCCATTAGCCGTGGGAGCAATCGTGATCCCCATGTCAAATTCGGAACGTTCGATCTTTCCCCATCGACACTGCAGAATGGGCCGACTCCAGTGCACCAACAACAGGACGTTGCAACTGCCGCTAAGCGACCAAATCTAGACATGCTGGGCGGAAACGCCGACGAAGCACCTGCACGTCGTGCAAGTACCGACAATGTCACGAAAGGTATGGATTCAAGAGTTCAAAGATGGGAGCATTACTAATTTTTTTTTGTTGTAGCAACGAGCGCCGGTGGAACAACCTATGACAGTAGTCGAGATCCCCGGAGGAGAGGAAGATGAGGGTTGTCACGTTAGGCTACGAGCGTGGGTTTAGGAGGATTTGATTTTTATGCGCGTCAGATACCCAAGGCGATGATACAGTCGCAATTCGGCTCGTCTCAACTCGGCGTGCTGCTCATCTACCACCTGGTGTGTCGTGCCTTCAAATGTCCTGTCCTCACTAAATGTGATGTTCACTAGGGCGACCACGGTGTTCATGGATTTCTGTGTACATCAACGGAGACAAAAAGAAACTTAAAAATACGATTGAATGCATCCATTGACCTAACGAACTGAAACATGGGCATTACATTGCATTACTCAAATTGGGCTAAAAAGAAAGCTTTCGAGGAAAGATTGGCGAAGTATCCAAGGCGGTAGCAAGACATATTGCATGTTTTCTGTAATGCGCGTCTTTTTTTTCGACTTCTTGTGGTATTGGGGAACTTGCATTGGATATTAGGGTCATCCCGAAGCACTATGTCTCAAGAGATTGATATCCCTTCAACTACACATCACAAATATTGTTGAATCTTCTGTTCTCCTACCTAGCTTCAAGGGATCGCCGAAACGAACAATGTAAACTGTTAAACATATTGATGGTATTAATCCAGGAGTTATACAAACATTCACTTGAAGCCCCATCGCATTGTGCAAAGAGCGGAGTACTGTCATGTAATCTCTTTGGAAAATTAGATACAATAAGATAAAATCTACTAGACTACACCCGTGAGGAGGTATGGGCAAAGCCGGTATTCCCGGTTATATACACCTGTACACAACATCTCCTCGGCCATCTTCTTCACGACACTTTAACATTAGTACGGATTCCGTCCGTACCCTTCGACTATCTTGCCACCTCCTGTGTTCATTTTGTCGTATACCTTACTATACACATCATAAGCGATTTTTCGATATACCCGGGGTGGGTTTGCCCAGATCGAATAGGGCTCACCGGAGCCACACTTAGAATGCTCATACTCTTCATCGCCCTCTTCGTGGGATCTGATCCGGTTATGCGTTAACTGTGGCGGTGTTGAAGTAAGCGCATGATTATGGGGAATAGGCTGAGAATGTGGAGAGAAACTGTGGTCTCGACTACCTCCGCCACGAAAGATGACCTCCACGGGACTCGGTTTATAAGACGGAAACCGCGTGTTTTCTTTGCCAAGTTCCTCGCACGCAGGAGACAACTTGGTTCCCGAGACCTTGCTGTGATCACCTCGAGTATTCGTTGTCGGTTTACCTCTGCTATCACTTCTGCGTTCATGGTTGCTTACGTCTTTGGTAATTCTTCCATCCATATCGCCGCTAATGTCGTCGTGCTCGGTACGCGTAGAAAGCAATAGTTTGTGAAGTTTTCCCACTGGTGGATTTTTTTTCCGTAGACGATTACGGGTTTTGCGCTCACTTTGAGATTTTACCAACATCCAGCCGTTGTTGATATACTTTCTCGGTTTGTGAAATGTCGTGTGATTCTGATGGATGGGTTTATTTATTCGATTCAAATATAACACAGCATGCGTAATGTGAAGCAACAAGGCGTGGGAGACTCAAAAAATTTGCGTGATTGTATGCCGGAATCTAGATTGTGAATTCGTAAATATGCGGGAAGAGCGCAGTGGGGGAGCGAGCATGAGAGCCATGTAGAATTCAAGTCGACGCTTTGCTTTCTCTTTATGACTCTTGTAGCTTTGTGGGAGCACAGTGAATGTCAGACGCAGCATCTGAACGTTTGACGCAGAGGTATATGGCACTGACATCAATGAGCCGCAGAGTCAACTTTTCGCCTGCTTCTAGCCAAACAATTACTGTTCTGGTCTGTGTAATCCAAGCACGCGTGTGAGTCAGTGCGGAATCGTTCGTGATTTTGTCCATAACAAAAGAGTCACTGCAAGTAAAAGAGAATGAAATACATAGTGTCAACCTTCATCGCCGTCGAAAATTTTCTGAGTTACAGTGATAAGCGATTGGCTTTCGACAAGTATTCAATAAACGGACATGGTTAACTCGAATCATTTTACGTATATGGCTGCGGGACGATCAGAAGAATGAATGAGTAGGCTAGCAATGACGATGGAATGAGGGATTAGGCTCTATGTATTGATTTATCCTTTTCTCTTTGCTTCTGGACCAAAAAGTATTGGCGCCTGAGGCGGTTTATGGAGAAGTGCGCCTGTACAAAATTTCGTCGCCTCCATCGATTCTCCCTGTGTGGCATTCGCAATGAGAAAGTTCCTCGTGCATGCCATTTGAGGAAACTGTGTCTTTCTTGTGATAGGACACTCATGGCATGCTGATACGGTGGAGGGACTCCAACAGTGCTCCCAAACGAAAGAAGTCGCAAGTGCATTCAGTAAAAGGTAGCGATCAGATGCACCAATTATCAACTATCTCTACATGGGCCATGTCGAATTTGATACAGCTAAGCTTTTTGGAGTATCCTTGACGTTTACCGTGGCCTGCAACCATCTTTTTAACCACCGTTACCAAGCATTGGGAGGTGGATACGGCACACATGCTTCTTTCGCTTCTCTCAAGCCAGAACTACCCGCTGCTGCTAAAGTGGAGAATGTCAGCATGTAACCTGTCACATGTAGGACATGGGGTTTGGGTAGATTGTGTGATGGGCGGATGGATGTTAGCTGACGTGCAGGAGCACTGCCTCCCCCAGACATTGTGGGATTCCGATATTATAATCTGGGGTAAAAAGTCAAAAAATGGACATTGTATTGATATTGAGAACCAAATCAAATCATCTTGGGCACAGTCTTCTCGAGACCAAAATGCACTCCAATGTCATTGAAAGTTAATTGTGTCGGCCAGCGCAGCAAAGAATTGATTGATAAGGCTGCATGCGCAAAGTGAGATAGAGTGCCATGGGTCTTGGGTTGAATCTAGGAGAGCGGCAGTGAAGCGATACTCGATTGAGGATCAACTGGGGAGTTTCCCCATGACCATGGATCTGCATGCCCGTCGGAGGACCCGGGGCAAAATTCCTACGCACATGAGTTGACAGATTGTACAATGTCCAGTGAGTTAACTGAGATGCATTTTGCAGATGCAAAACAGCACAGGCGGGTCTCCAAACCGATCCAAAGCACCGCCAAGATGTTGAAGCTGTGCCGAGTCGTGCTTCTTTTTCTTCCAAATGCTCCTATTACTGAGCAATTACCTGCTAGGTTGTCAAGGCAGGTAGATCCACGGATAAGTCACAGATCCAAATCATCAAGTGTCATGGACAGCAGCGAGCAAGGCCGAAGATGCTAAGCTTGGCAGCGTACGATTGGTTGCCTCGGCCGGCGCCAAGAGTGTCCAAGAGTATAAAATTATATTGATGAGCGGATGACAAGTGGGTCGCACGGGGTCAAACGCTTCACCGGCCTTGGCGTGCACATCCCGCTCCACACGTGCCGTTGAATGGATGTCGAGCTGAGACAATCGGGGTGTGTGATGAGGAAGTTGATGGAAGCGGTATCCTGGAAGGTCGGTGTTGGGGGGAGGGTTGGGGGATTCTGGAAGGTGGATGGTGGGGGATCGCTGAAAAGTTCCGACGAATTCGAAACGGTGCCTGAAGAGGCGAGAGAGCATGACTAGGACAAAAGAAACAACATTTTAACATTTGAAGACTGCAAAATGGGCTTGAACGCGTGCGCGGAAGCAAAGCCAAGATTCCAATTAGAGACGGGGCCGAATCATCATCGTCTCTGCACACCGGTGCGCGATTTATTACAGCACACTGAGCACAGCGCAGCGCCGCGCCGCCCAGAAACCGAAAATGTTCCAGATGGTGGATGCTAATGTCTGCCGGCCAAAAAAAAAAATGTCGCATCCAAGACTCAGTCAGGTATGATTGCATGTAGTACACAGTATGTACACACCATGTAGTAACTTGCAGTAAGCACACACGCATGCATGCAGTAACGGAAGACAGAAAGGACAACGGGGATTTTTTGCCTTGCCCATTAACTACATGTATATTACTCGGCAGTCATTTAATCAAAATGGAAGAAGATTGAAGCGAAAGGGCTCCGGGCGTGAGTCAATCGACATGTACTAATTAAGTACATTAAGTTAAGTTGCATGTATGCAGATTGCAATAGTCGATAACCAAGACGGCCAAATTTTTATTTGCATGTCAACATTGTGGATGCAGAAGCAATAGAATAGTAGATCATATTGCCAATGTTAATACTTTTCGGACCTTGGTGAGAGTTTGGATATTTGTTTGTTTGTTTTGATGGCCCAACGAGGCACAGTGATGTAGAATGTTAGTCATGATGGCCGTGAAAGGGGGTGGGGCTCCGCTATCGCAACGACCAACAGAGGGAGCAATTTGCGCAAGAGGAAATAGGAATGGTTATTATTATTATTGTTGTTGTTATTGTAACTTGGCGATTATTATCGCAGATGGAAAATGGTTTTCGGAGATGACGAAGCCGAAGGGCTTAGGATTCAAATGATTTGCGGGGCGTGACACGTCAAGCAGTACACAATGTACAGTAGGGCGGAAATGTGTAATGGTTGGTATACAAGACAGAGGCAAGTGCGCGCATGTAGACGATGCCTTTCCTTTGTGCCATGAGGGTTCGAGGTAGGAGGCGTCTCATAGGTGCTACGGTATACATTTTCGCTTATCTTTGCGGCGGAGATCGACCATCACAAAGGGGAAAGAGGAAGGTACGGCGACAGGGCAACTGGTAGCGGCGCGTGCGGCTGCCAGCCAGGCCACCATTGACCAGCCATCCCATTAAGTTCGGATACCCCTTCTGGCGCTACGGTAGTAACCAACTAGTTAGTAACTAACCTACATATACTGCACATACATACTTAGTTACATAATTTGTGTAACTTGCTGCACTTGGGCTAACGTTACAACCCCTAAGTAGCCAGCACTACAATGTTCACAGTACAGTATAATGTACACTAAGTTCAATCTACACCTTCTGCCAGCGCTTACATATCTACATAGCTACATATGTATGTACGTACGTACGAGCTCCGAGGCACACACAAGAGCATCAGTTGACTTGAGTCTGTGTGTCGGTTCATCATCCTTCGACGTCACTGTGTGATGCGGCCGACTTGGCGCATCTCCATCCGGTTTATCATACATGGTGCCGTGGGATGAAACAGAATGTATGTGATTGGAGCTTGGTATTCGCAGAAGCGTGTTCAAGGAGCGACAAGCCCGATTTCCTGGCCGCTTTTTTTTGCCAAGGGGGCACGGACCAGCACAAAACGGTACTGTATCGAGCCCGCATAAAATCTCTGCATGCACATGCATGTGCAGTAGCTTGCTCCAGAATGTGGGCAGTGGGCACTGTGGGCACTGTGGGGGTCCGTTCAGGGACCATCTACACTGTCTACCTAGGTACTGTGTGTACACTACAGTCCACTCCTACCATCGTATTTCTCTTCAATGGCTTCAGGCTCGAAGACGTTTGCCATTGCCGCGCATGATGATGATAGTGATGATGATTATGATGATGCGAATCCCATTCCACAAGAAAAGCCATTGCGCTCATTGAATGAGGCATCCAATCCCTTCTTGCATCTCTACAAGTAGGTACTGTAGCCTCGGGCAGAAACGCCTTGTCGACGCCACAGGGTTTGATTCGTGAAGCACCAGCGTTAAGTGAGTGAGCCGCTTCTAGGTTCATATTGCGCTGTACTGTGCTGCGCTGTGGTTCGCAACCGTTCTGTGTAGAAGTAGAGACGTCGACGTTGACGTTCCATCGTACGCGCGATCACTCAGCGGGGCGGGGCCAAGGGTGAAGCTCCAAAAGTTTCATGCACCGGAGGCGGTTCGAAACGGATTTCCTTCTTGTACGCTTTTCGCCGCAGCCAAGAGTCTTGTCGTGAAAAATTCGAAAATCGCGCTCTTGATGTTATCAAGGGATTATGTCATTACGCCATTGTCTTGTCCCTGCCCCAAGAGGCTCTCGTTCCCGGAGGCAATATTGGGTGGAGACGAAGGAATGCCGGAAGCTACCAGCTCACCGCCGCCCAAGAAGGGGACCGAAATTCGCGCAGTGTGGAGAGGACGAGAAATGCGGGTTTTTCAGAGTTTTCGCGTCTGGGGGCTTGACGGACCCTTGGCGGGTGCTGTCCACTGTACACTTTGGCACAGTAGAGTACTTGGACTTAGTAACCTGGAGGCAGAGCGACGCAAAGTAGCCGCTGCATGCAGCCGGCCAGAGAAGCAGGGCCTCGGGCGAACCCGCAATTCAAGTGGGCGTTTCACGCGTCGTCGTGGAGACGGGGGCCTCGAGCGTCTCTTTCTAGCCGCGCTACAAGCTTGCCATGTCCATGCCTGGCCTGGGGCCCCTCCACAGGGTCGTCCGAGCGCAACCTCCCCCAGCCGGTCACCGTGAGCGGCGATAACTAATGGGCAGGCAAAATGGCGATAATAACGAACTAAGTAGGCCAAGCGCAGATGGAGGCTTGGCAGGCAAGGAAGATTAGGATCCCGCGAGGGGAGGAAGGGGGACGTTGTCACGTTCAACTCGGTGATACGGCACTGGAACCGACTGGCACAGCACACTGCACACAGCACACCGTCCGAGGGTGGAAGCGTGGAAAAAACAAAGAAGACGGGCGGGCAGGAAGGCAGGCTGTCGCTGTCCAGCGTCCGGTCACCGGCGTCGAGTGTCGCGGCCGAAGCACACGACGGTGGTTTGAGCGCAAGGCTTCGGTGGCAGCCAAGAACGCTTCAGCGTGAATCAGGATTGTAAAACGCAAGACGGCACTGACACGGACGGACGGGTTGGGGGATGGGGGTGATTATCAAACCCGCACTGGCAGAGAAGGGAAACAGGTAAACAGTGGGCGCGCCGGCGGCCTGTCATGTCAGATGTTTGTGTACCGTATGTACCAAGTAGAGTAGTTGGAGAGGAGAGCAGCCAGGGCGCGATCGTCCCTTCCCTTCAGGCCCGGCATTCGGTAAAAAAACCTGCGACTGGGGATTGCTTCCAGCCCCCCCATGCCATTAAGATGCCTCACCTCGATGAGCGACCATCCATGAATATGAATCCATTGGCATGCTGAGGCAACCAACAGGGTCTAGTGCCTTTGGGAGTCTGTCTGCCATGTCTTGTGCATCCGTCGTGGACTAGATCATCCAAGTACAATACATATAATAACCTGCCCGCGTCCCCAGCCCTCGATTCCAGCAGAGAGTTGTCACCTCAGCACTTTGGACCGACCTGCCTGCTCTCCCTCTCCTCTCCTCCCCCACCCCACCCCCCTTCCCCCCTCCTCAGCCAGTACTTTGCTGCTCTCCTCGACGGCGAGACAGACTCAATTGCGACACGCGGCTGGGTCTGCGTTCTCAATTGCCCCCCAGGTGCGTGGAATTGGCAAATGCTTTTGCTGCTTTCTTTTTCCCTTTCCTTTCCTTTCCTTTTCTTTGCCCGTCCTGGTGCGGGCCGTGCTTGCACAGCAGCGAGTGTCATGTCTTGACAGGCGCGTGGGATCGCCGTCGTCATCCGTCACTCGACATTTCATTCACTCTCGCTTGCACGGCCGACAGGGTCATAGCTCCTTGCACAAGCTGTGGTACTTGCCCTTTCGGGCCCGCCGTGGGCCCGTGCCAAGGGTGTCAACAAATCAACGCGAGCCAGCTACCACAACAGTCGATTTCTTTGCGTTCTTGGCTTACCCTTTACTCCCAGAAGATTTAATTTTTGGCACGCCCCTGCCGCAGTACTTAAACTCCCGCTTCTGCTCTTCAAAAAACAACCGTCTTCCACCGCGCAAGCATACGCGCAGAATCAACCTTCGAGATGGCCGAAGTAAGTCCTGCCCTGCCCTCCTGGCTCCTAGGCCTAGTCCCCTACATGAGCTAACTCCACAACAGACGGGAACCAACCCGCCTAATCTCGTGAGTTCAATTGCCGCCAGCCGCGCCGTGGCCCCCAGCACTAACCCCCAATCTAGAACGAGAAGGCATATGCCGACGAGAAAAATTCGCTACCACCAAAAGTCGGTTTGGGTGTGGAGGATGAGGAGGACGAGGACATTGACGCCTTGATTGAGGACTTGGAATCGCAAGATGCCGCAATCGATTATGAAGACGAGGAGGGCGCACCCGCTGCTGGTAAAGCTCGCCCATCATAGCCAACTCCGACCTTTGCTAACTCTAATCCTAGGAGCCGCCCGCGTTGTCCCTGAGGAGCTTCTCCAGACTGACACCCGCCTTGGTTTGACCAGTGCGGAAGTCATCAACCGTCGCAAGAAGTTCGGCCTCAACCAGATGAAGGGTATGTCTTTCCGCCCCTGGCCTTCGCAGTCTGTGCCTATGCTAACCAACATGTAGAGGACAAGGAGAATCTCGTCCTGAAGTTCCTCATGTTTTTCGTCGGTCCTATTCAGTTCGTCATGGAAGCCGCTGCCATCTTGGCTGCTGGTCTGCAGGATTGGGTTGATTTCGGTGTCATTTGCGGTCTTCTCTTGCTCAACGCCTGTGTTGGTTTCATTCAGGAATTCCAGGCCGGTTCCATTGTCGCCGAACTCAAGAAGACCCTTGCCCTCAAGGCCACCGTTCTCCGTGACGGCAACCTCGTTGAAGTCGAAGCCCCCGAAGTCGTCCCCGGTGATATTCTCCAGGTCGAAGAGGGTACCATCATTCCCGCCGACGGTCGCATTGTTACCGAAGACGCTTTCCTCCAGGTTGATCAATCTTCCATCACCGGCGAGTCTCTCGCTGTTGACAAACACAAGGGCGACCAGGTTTTCCAATCTTCCGCTGTCAAGCGTGGTGAGGCATTCGTAGTCATCACCGCAACTGGTGACTCCACCTTTGTCGGTCGCGCTGCCTCTTTGGTCGCCAGCGCCTCTGCCGGCACTGGTCACTTCACCGAGGTTCTCAACGGCATTGGCACGGTTCTTCTCATCTTGGTCGTCTTCACTCTCTTGGTCGTTTGGGTTAGCTCTTTCTACCGTTCCAACGGCATCGTCCACATCCTTGAATTCACCCTCGCCATCACCATCATCGGTGTCCCTGTCGGTCTTCCCGCCGTCGTCACCACCACCATGGCAGTCGGTGCCGCCTATCTCGCCAAGAAGCAGGCTATTGTCCAGAAGCTTTCCGCTATCGAGTCCCTGGCTGGTGTGGAAATCCTTTGCTCTGACAAGACCGGTACCCTCACCAAGAACAAGCTCTCTCTGGCTGAGCCCTACACTGTCGCCGGTGTTGAGCCGGAAGACCTCATGCTTACTGCCTGTTTGGCTGCCTCCCGAAAGAAGAAAGGTATGTTAAACCATGGGTACAGAGTCGTCTGTTATCGAGACACCACGTGGAGTGGTGTATTGAGACACTTACTATGTACTGAAACCACCCTGGTTGCATGAAGCTAATTTTGTATCCGCGATATAGGTATTGACGCCATCGACAAGGCCTTCCTAAAATCACTCAAATATTACCCGCGAGCCAAGTCCGTTCTTTCCAAGTACAAGGTTATCGACTTCCACCCCTTTGATCCCGTTTCCAAGAAGGTTCAGGCCGTTGTGGAGTCTCCCCAGGGCGAGCGCATCATCTGTGTCAAGGGCGCTCCTCTTTTCGTGCTCAAGACTGTCGAAGAAGATCACCCCATCCCCGAAGCCGTTGACGAAGCCTACAAGAACAAGGTCGCTGAGTTTGCCACCCGTGGTTTCCGTTCTCTCGGTGTCGCTCGCAAGCGTGGTAACAACGCCTGGGAGATCCTCGGTATCATGCCTTGCTCTGACCCTCCCCGTCACGATACTGGCCGCACTGTCAATGAAGCTAGAACTCTTGGTTTGTCTGTCAAGATGTTGACTGGTGATGCCGTCGGCATTGCGCGTGAGACTTCCCGTCAGCTCGGTCTTGGTACCAACATCTACAACGCAGAACGCCTTGGTCTTGGTGGCGGTGGTGAAATGCCTGGTTCTGAGGTCTATGATTTCGTCGAGGCTGCTGATGGTTTCGCTGAGGTCTTCCCCCAACACAAGTACAACGTCGTCGAGATCTTGCAACAGCGTGGTTATCTTGTTGCCATGACTGGTGACGGTGTCAACGATGCTCCCTCTTTGAAGAAGGCTGATACCGGTATTGCGGTCGAAGGTGCTTCCGATGCTGCCCGATCTGCTGCTGACATTGTTTTCCTTGCCCCTGGTCTCTCCGCCATCATCGATGCTCTCAAGACTTCCCGCCAGATCTTCCATCGCATGTACGCGTACGTTGTCTACCGTATTGCGTTGTCTATCCATCTTGAGATCTTCCTGGGCTTGTGGATTGCCATCTTGAACACCTCCCTCAACCTCAATCTCGTTGTCTTCATCGCTATCTTCGCTGATATTGCTACTCTCGCTATCGCCTACGACAACGCTCCTTTCAGCAAAACTCCTGTCAAGTGGAACCTTCCCAAGCTTTGGGGAATGTCGGTCTTGCTCGGTGTCATTCTTGCTGTCGGTACCTGGATCACCCTTACAACCATGTTCCCTTACCAAGATCTTCCCAATCCCGCTGGTCAAGGTGTCAGCGGTGGTATCGTTCAGAACTTCGGTGTCCGCGATGAGGTTCTCTTCCTTGAAATCTCCTTGACCGAAAACTGGTTGATCTTCATCACTCGTGCCAATGGTCCTTTCTGGTCCTCTATTCCTTCCTGGCAACTCAGCGGTGCCATCCTTGTCGTTGACATTCTTGCAACCCTCTTCTGTATCTTCGGTTGGTTTGTTGGTGGCCAGACTAGCATCGTCGCTGTCGTCCGTATCTGGGTCTTCTCCTTCGGTGTCTTCTGTGTCATGGGCGGTGTCTACTACCTTCTCCA
The DNA here is from genome assembly GCA_003073855.1 of Periconia macrospinosa. Taxonomy (NCBI): domain Eukaryota; kingdom Fungi; phylum Ascomycota; class Dothideomycetes; order Pleosporales; family Periconiaceae; genus Periconia; species Periconia macrospinosa. The sequence goes on from KZ805300.1 coordinate 989,463, forward strand.
GGGTAGCCAAGGCTTCGACAACCTCATGCACGGCAAGTCGCCCAAGAAGGACCAGAAGCAACGTTCGCTTGAAGACTTTGGTAAGTTCCGCCCGTATTTTTCTTCATTTGACAAATGCTAACACTTTCTTAGTTGTCTCCCTGCAACGTGTGTCGACTCAGCACGAGAAGAGCTCTTAATGCTCTGCTATCTAACCGAAAGTAATGTAATGATAGTATTTTGAACGGGGTCCTTATACACGGTATCCCTAATTAGTGAAATTAAAAAAAATCAAATACCACTGCGCCCATTTTCCTTTTTCTTATTCACTCTATCTACTAGATTATACCTGCCGCGGTAGGAGGTTATGAATGGATTGAAGGGGTTGCGACACCCCAATTGCAAGTTCCCCTGGTGTACTGATGGTCGATCAAGTTGCTCCCGTTTCCTGGCTTTTGTATCAGTTGGACGTTTTGAATATAAACCATCATTGCTTGTTCCAATCTTTGTCACGGGTAAAGTTGTTAATACGTCTGCATGAAGTCCGTAGTTCAAGTTGAACCTGAATGGTACTTGCATTCCGGTTTACGCAAATCTATTTCCTCTAACTAAAAGTGTACGTAAGGAAGCCAACACTCTTTATATAATATCTTTAGCAATATATATTATCTATTTTAGAACACTATACGTATTTAAGTAGTAGTAAAAGTATAGCATCTAGGGGTTACTTAGCATATTAGGTTATGTTGTTATCTTGTTTTTCTTAAGTACAATTTTTACTATTTTCTAAGAGCCCAGCGCCCGCTCATATCGCTGCAAAGGGCTAGATGATCCATTTGAGTGGCTAAAATAGATGTCTAAATTATTAAGGGCTCGGATTGGAATATGTCATTGTACGTGGTACGGGCAATGGGACTCCGTAGCCGCATTTCATACTCTATTGGTCACAAAGAGGATCTCCTTCATATTTTTCTCTCTCTCTTCCAGCTAGCGATAGTTAAGCTAACAAATGACTAGTTTTGTTGATAATTTTTCCCTTCCCCAGTGTCAGGGGAGTGGTGCCTAGGTGCCTTATTTACCTACTGTGTATGTACACAGTATGTAGGAGGGGCAGAGTTGGGGAAACGTCATCCGAGCCCTCCACTCCCGCTCGTGACGTATTTACCGAAGATCCACTGCATTATCGTCAACGCCATTAATAATCCCTTCTATGCTGAAGTCTCCATTTAAGCGCCTGATCCGCTGTGGTCATACCTATCGATCGCCACTCGACCTCCGTGGCACGCGCCAGATTTCCGGAATGGCTCAGATTCATACTCCAATCCCAAGTCTAAAGCTCAATGACGGGACTTCTATGCCGATGCTTGGTTACGGAACGGGCACAGCATGGTCTAAGAAGGGCGATGAGAGCAAGATCGATCAGGCTGTCGTAGATGGCGTGAAGGCGGCCATAAAATTAGGTTATTCACACCTGGACGGTGCGGAAAGTACGTTGCGTATCTCACCTATCGCTAAGGTCCTTCTTCCATGACTGCGATATCATACGGATTGATGTGTACTAACGCTTTGAAGTGTACAAGACAGAGCCTGAGCTCGGAATTGCCATCAAAGAAGGAGGCGTACCGCGAGAAAAGCTTTATGTGGTAACCAAAGTGCATACGAATATCAGCAACATCCACGAGGCTCTCAAACAAAGTCTGCGAAAGTTGCAGCTTGATTATGTAGACTTGTATGTTTTGAATGCACAGTTTTTTTTAGTGCTTTACCTAAGCAGAGGCTAAGAAAAGTAGGTATTTGATTCATAGTCCGTTCTGGGCTAAAACGGATGAGGAGCTTCAGAAGGCGTGGGCAGAAATGGAAGCCGTCCAGTCCGCTGGCCTCGCCAGAAGTATCGGCGTATCCAACTTTCTTCCGAAGCACTTGTCAGCTATTCTCAAAACCGCAAAGACCGTCCCCGTCTGCAATCAGGTGGAATTGAATCCATATCTACAAAGACCAGAACTGCTTGCGTTTCATAAACAGCACGGCATAGCGACCACCGCGTATGGTCCTCTCACGGCTGTGACCAGAGCTGCACCTGGTCCAGTGGACGACTACATGGCAGCATTGGAGAAGAAATACGCAGTATCCGCGGCTGAGATTAGCTTGAGATGGTGTATTGATCAAGATATTGTCCCTATTACCACGAGCTCGAAAGAGCAGAGGCTGAGTGATTACCTGCGAGCGCTGACCTTCAAGTTGACGCCAAAAGAAATACAAGAAATCAACGAACTTGGGCAGAAGAAGCATTTCAGGGGATTCTGGATGAAACATTTTGACGACAACGATAGGTCATAGGGCCCTCAGGAGCATTGCAGCAGCAATGGAGACGTCGATCCTATCTCTCCTAGCGCTTATATCCATCACTTACATATCAATGCTGTCTACTTGAGTTATATCTATAATTGTATCGGAGTCTTGTCCACTTTTACCTGCACTATCAATTGACAACTATCAATGTTGATTGAGATTGATATGTTAGATCAAGTTAGGTCCTTAGAAAGATAATGCAATAGTTCCACCTGAAGCTTGCTCGCCACTTTGGTACGTATGTGCATCAAGTTTCCATGGTCATACATGCGTTCTACACAACTGTCTAACGTACCTACATAGTACATGTGTATTCACCGACAGCACTGGTGTGGCTGAGCTGAGCATCACGTGAAATGGTCCGTGCATATAACTACCTGTGACGACCTCGCTCACTTCTTATCCTCCCTTCCACGCTTGAACGTCCGCCACTTCGGCCTCCCATCGGCTGCGCGCAATACAAGATTCGACACGGGCATCTTCCAATCCCTCGCCATATTTGCTCGTACTGCGCTTGCACGGTGCAGTTTTTTTGCGCCGGCTGCGTAGCCTCGAACCGAGTCCTGTGCGACACAGAAACTTCCGCGAACTCCCTTACGACCGCGCTCCGATAGAGCGCTACCGCCATCATGTCCGGCGCGGTTGCGATAAAAGGCAGTAAAAGGGCGGGAAAGAACGCGTACCGTCGCCAGAAGAAAAAGACGCAGCGCGCGGTACGTTGCACCTGCTTGTGGTGAGATGATCCATGCTAACCATTTCACAGGAGACTCCGTCTAAAGCCGACAGCTCTGCACGTGAGAGCGAATCACTTGCACCCGACGACAAGACAGATAACGATGAACAGGCGGTCCGAGCTGCGGATCTTCATGAAGTGGACGATCTATCCAACCACTATGACATCGACAACCCTCTGTTCGATCAGTACAAAGACGTTATCGAGAAGTTCCATAAACCGGTCACCGAGGAGCCTGAAAAGGAAGATGAAAAGCCCGAAGTGTTTTTCGGTGATGACGATGATATCCCAGATGAAGAGCAGGAAACGAAGGACAAGATCTCGAAGAGACAACGAAAAGAGATGAACAAGCCGTCGATTGCTCAACTCAAAGCAATGGTTAAGAAGCCGGAGTTGGTTGAGTGGACCGATGTCTCTTCATCGGATCCGGCACTTTTGATAGCTCTCAAAGGTTACAAGAATGTCGTGCCCGTGCCCAATCACTGGTCCCTCAAGAGAGAATACCTGTCATCCAAACGTGGTATTGAGAAACCGCCGTTCGCATTACCAAAGTTTATCCAGGAAACTGGAATATCCGAGATGCGCGATGCCCACCTAGAGAAACAGGCTGAAATGTCGATGCGGCAGAAGCAGCGTGAACGTGTGCAAGGAAAGATCGGCAAGCTGGACATGGACTATGGGAAGCTCTATGACGCCTTCTTTCGACGCCAAACGAAGCCTGAGATGACACGATACGGTGAAGTGTACTACGAAGGCAAAGAATTCGAGACGAGTCTAGTTCACCTCAAACCAGGGCTCCTGAGTGAAGAGCTTAAGGATGCTCTAGGAATGGGACCTGGTCAACCCCCTCCGTGGCTTATCAACCAGCAACGTGTTGGTCCGCCTCCCTCCTATCCAAACCTCAAGATTCCTGGCGTGAATGCACCGATTCCCCCTGGGGCTTCCTGGGGATTCAACCCTGGTCAGTGGGGTAAGCCTCCAGTAGAAGACAACACGAACCGACCGCTATGGGGTGGTGATCCCCTGGGGGTAGGCATGCTTACAGAACAGGCCGCTCCCGTACAACACGGCGAACCCGTGGAGCGAAGTATTTGGGGCGTGTTACGTGCCGAGGGCGAAAGTGAAGATGAAGAAAGTGACGAGGAGGAGGAAGATGAGGAAGAAGAGGACCTTGAAGCTGACGCCGAGGATCTCTCCGGCATACAAACGACAATGACGGGAACAGCGTCTGCTTTGCCATCGGAAATCGGGGGTACAGAAACCATTGGCGGGGAATTCACGCTTCGTAAGCAACGGAAGGGAATCGAGACCGAGGAACCAGGAGCGCGAAGGAGTGCTTTCCAGGTCCTCCCGGAAAAGAACATCCAAGCCAGCGGTTTCTTTGGGGGGGAGCATGCCTACGATCTCGATGCAGCACAACGCGATACATTTGGCGACAGCAATCAGCGCAAGCGCAAAGTGGGAGACATTGATGTCTCTGTTGACATTGATTCTTTAGCAAATAACGATAAGCTTGACAAAGAGGCATTGAGGAAGCAATATGAAGCACAGAGGAAGGCGGAAATGCAAGGGCAGTGGTCCGCGATTGATCAAGACGATCTCAGCCAGATGATTGCGGACGAGTACGAGTCTCGTAAAAGGCAGAAGAGGGAGGGTCGGTAGATTGAGTCGGTGAATGGGTGAATGGAGGGGAAAAATGGAAAAGAAACCCTTATACTGTAAAGAATTGTAAAAGATACCAAGTGCTTGATTGGGATGGAGGTTAGCACAGGCCCTGAGAGGTCGTTTTGGAACAGGCGTTCGGTACGGGTTGAACGGTTCTTCGTGCGATCGTAAGATATTAGGCCCTAGGAGTTCATGCGAGGAGCTTTCGCAACAAGCATTGAATCAAACGATCAAGGAGCTTCCAAACCGAGGAAATGGGCGAGATGGGATTACACAGTGAAATTTTCAAGATGGTCTGGATTACTTGGCTCACATCGCATTGTGAGGGCAACTAAAGAGTGAGGGTCAAGAAAGTGCAGGCATGAGTTGACTGATCAATAAAGAGAGAAGATTTTCATCTTTCGCCGCCTTGAACAAACGCCGCTGGTGAAAAGAAGAAATGGCCAAGCGGCTGTGCAGATTGGCGCGCGTCTAATTTACGTAAGCATGCAATGCGCTGTGCAGACACGGACTCTCTCACTGGTGCTTTTTCAAAAGCCAGTCCCCAAACCCGCGTATTAACCACCAATACTCAAATACTCTCAACACGGGCGCCTCTACAGTGCTGGCTTCTTTCAATTCCTTTCGCGGTATTGCTCGCACACTTGATCAACTGTCCAGCATTAAGGCGCACTCTACCTACTGCAAGAATGGACAGAGACAGAGATCGCGACAGAAGGTTTGTCAAGTCCTGACGTGTCTCAGTCTCTCACTCGCTGGGCCGCTCACGGCGTTGCGTAGGTATGCTAATGTTGTAGGGATGACAGGTATTCAAATACCTATCGACCGCGCTCCCCTGGCCCTCGCATTGATAGCTACCGCTCGAATCGTTCCCCACCTCGCCGTGGCCTCAGTGGCGCCGATACGTACACGCCTGGTGGTCGTTCGTCGCGCCCACGAAGCCGCTCGCCCACATTTCGCAGGAGATCCCGTAGTCCGCCAAGGCGGGACGATGATCGCTGGAGAGCAAGGCCCCGATCTCCACCGCGACGAGGCTTCTCCCCCAGGCGAGATGACTTTCGAAGCGATCGTGGCAGATCGCCACCACGCCGAGAATATGATTCTTATACTCGCTCGCCGCGCCGTGATAGGTCACCGCCGTTGAGGGAGAGAGAGAGGGAGAGGGATCGCTCGCTGTCTCGAAGCCGCGGAGGGCGGTCACCGCGCCACGCAAGTCGATTCGATGAACCCCGTTCACGCGCACACAGGTTGGTATAACACATGACAAACAGTCGGCAATAATTTTCTGACACACTAAAGTCCCCCTCGTCGATACACACCGGCTCGCGATAACAGAGATTATCGGCGTCGTTCACCGTCTCCCAGGAGAGAACGCGCGGAGGTCTATCAGGCAGACACCTGGCGTCGGAGGTCCCCTTCTCCTCCTCGACAAGCATATGCGTCTCACGATGTCTCAGGCAGAGAGTCAGCTGCAACCTCGCGTCGTTCGTCCCCACCACCAATCCACCCCAGCAGGGCTAGTTTGGTCGTAGAAGACATACCTATGAGGGATGCAGTTCCCAGGTCGCCTTATCGTGAGCGAGAATCCGATCGACCTCGAGAATACACACGTGAGCGAGAGCGAGAGAGGGAGCGATCGCCTCCCCCTCCACGACATCGCGAAACACCTCCAACTGGGCCCAGAGTCGACCGGGATCGGGACTTTGCGCCGCCGAGTGGGCCATCCTCGTCTTTTCGCAATGGCGAAAACAGTTATCAGCGAGCCCCACCAACAGGACCTTCAAACCGTGGTTACCCTACTCCCGCCATGTCGCCTCCAGCTGGTCCCTCGAATTCTACCCCACATGCACCTGCTTTCCCGCGCAGCAACAATCCCGTTCTTGCCGCGCCAACTCGTCCTCGAGGTGGTGGGCGCGGTGGGTTCGGATATGACGCACCACCTCGTCGTGGATCGGCACATTGGGGAGGACGAGGTGGCGGCCATTTCGCTGGTGGACCCCCATCCGGACCGCGTGGCTCTGGTAGTGGTGGTCCCACTCCTTTTGCACCCCCTTTTCGTGGGTCTAGCAATAGCACTTCTACCACGTACCCTCGGACCCAACGTTTTCGCGATCACTTAACGGACCTACCTAAGGAAGTTCCGGGGGGTCAGAAAGCGCCTGAAGTATTCGATAAGACGAAAATCCATAAGTTGGAGGAGGAGGCACGCAAGCTGCGCGAGCTCATTGAGCAGAAAGAAGCAGCAAAACGAAGTGGACTCACGGAATGGGACAAGGCGGAAAGGGAGTCGAACAATGCTGCCCTCAGATCGGAGCTTGCTGAACAGCAGCTGAGGACCCTCAATGGTGATGGGGAGATGGGTGGTGCGGCATTCTAAGGTTTGTCCGAGCTCTTTGATCAGCGACGTAGAGAGGGTGTAGCGTGATGGAGAGACCGATCAGAACTGGATGTCAGCTACGATGAGGTGGGGTCTACCGTGAGGAAGATGATTTGATTGTATGATAAGGTATTTTGATTCGGGATTTTGCGTCGTTGGAGGCCTCAGGAAACGGCCTTGGTTCTGGCCTGGGAATCTGAGCGAGCGCACGTGCGTGCAAAAACCGTGACGACTTGTGTGAGAGTTTGAAGGTGGAACAGGGGCATATGCAACCTAATAATATACATGTGTCTCGCTATCTATATCTCATGAGCGTGCTTCATCGTTTTCCGAACGCAGCGCGGAATATACCTATGGGATCACGTGATCAAATTAGCTGTCCGTGTGCCGTCCCCGGTGAGGACCCTTTTGTGATTCTTATACCTGCTGTGTTGATACCGCTGGTAATTTGGCTACTACAGCGAAGAAAATAATTCATTTTAATACCTGTCTGACCTGTGGATGTAACATTACATAAGTCGTACCTCACCCAAGTGTGGTAGTGGGGCTGCTGGAGCGCTGTGACTGGGCGCGCCGCAGCTGCACGCTAAAATTATTTCGGGATTTCTCCAACTCTCTCCAATCTACCATCACTTACCCCAGTGCCTCACCACCACCAAACTTGCCCTCAGCTCATGGGCCGCAGACATGGTGGGTAGAAAGGTAAATTTGACACTTCCAGACGCAATCTTTTAACAGGAAGCTAATAATATTGTATAGGAATCTGTGAAGCCTGCCGCAAGTGCTGCCCCGCGCGGGGTGGCTGCCGCCAAAGGTACTTCCGCTTCCGCTGCCGCCGCCGCTGGCAGCAAAAAAAGCTCATACGAAAACACGCACGACGAAGGCAGGAGACCGACGGTAGAGCAGGCGAATCTTGTTCCCGAAGTCGACATGACAGATGAACCCCAAGCGTCCGCTGACAGGAACCGTCGCCAGAAAGCGCCTCTCAACAGCACCGCCAAAGACGAATTCGCCGCCATGCTCGAGCCGTTCTACTATGGCAAAAATCTCACCGACCCTATTAACACTGCACGCGACAAGTGGAATTTACTGCCCGCGTTTCTCAAGGTGAAGGGCTTGGTTAAGCAGCACGTTGACTCTTACAACCACTTCGTCGATGTCGAGCTGAAGAAGATCATCAAGGCGAATCGCTTCGTACGCAGCGACTTCGACCCCAAGTTCCTGCTTGAATACACAGACATCAGAGTGTTGAGCCCAAACCGGCAAGACGAAGACGATCTTACCGAGGGCCACAAAAGTACAGTGACTCCCAATGAGTGCCGATTGCGAGATATGACGTACGCTGCGCCAATTGTTGTCGACATTGTATACACTAGGGGCAACACCAAGGTGAAAAGGACAGGCGTCAGGATCGGAAGACTGCCCATCATGTTGAAGAGTAACAAATGCGTATTGTCGGGGAAGAACGACAGGGAGATGGCAGTGATGGATGAGTGTCCACTCGACCCAGGAGGGTACTTCATTACTAGAGGCCAAGAAAAGGTCATCTTGGTTCAAGAGCAACTAAACAAGAATCGAGTCATTGTGGAAAGTGCGAAGGGGATCATGCAAGCCAGCGTCACCAGTTCCACCCACGAGCGACGAACGAAAACATATGTCATTCAAAAGAAGGGTTTGATGTATCTGCGACATAATACGCTTTCCGAAGAGATACCCATTGTGTTCGTTTTGAAGGCACTTGGTGTCCATTCCGACAAAGAAATCTTGCTCATGGTCGCTGGTGAGGATAGTGCATATCAGGACAGCTTCTCGATCAATTTCGAAGCCTGCGCAAAAGAACAGCTCTACACACAGGAAAAGGCATTAGAATATATCGGACACCGGGTGCGATTGACGAAACGTCCAGCAGGAGCTTCCCGTCTGCGCAATTATCATCTCGAAGCGATTGAATGTCTATCTAACGTCGTCCTTCCACATGTGCCAGTCGTTGGTACCAACTTCAGACCGAAAGCTCTTTACATTGCCATGATGGCTCGTCGCGTAGTAATGGCCATGCAGGATCCTAAACTGGTTGATGATCGCGACTACGTTGGCAACAAGCGACTGGAACTTTCAGGGCAAATGTTATCACTGCTTTTTGAAGATCACTTCAAACGTTTCAATCACGACTTCAAGTTGAGTGTAGACAAGGTTCTGAAGAAACAAAATCGGGCGCAAGAATTCGACGCGTTCTCACATTTCAGCGTGCACAAGAACCATATTACAATGGGTGTTGAACGCGCTATTGCCACTGGAAACTGGAGTCTGAAGCGTTTCAAAATGGAGCGTGCTGGTGTTACACACGTTCTGAGTCGCTTGAGCTACATTGCGGCACTCGGAATGATGACGCGCATATCTAGTCAGTTTGAAAAGACAAGAAAAGTCTCCGGTCCTCGCGCCTTGCAACCATCGCAGTTTGGTATGCTATGTACATCCGATACACCAGAGGGAGAAGCATGTGGTCTTGTCAAGAACCTGGCACTCATGACACACATCACGACCGAAGATGATGAAGATCCAGTCAGAAAGATTGTGTTCCTGCTCGGCGCTGAAGATGTGTGCACACAGACGGGGGAGGAAATACATGCAGAGGGTGTTTACACTGTCTGTTTGAACGGCACGCCCATCGCGATCACCGATACACCCAAAAGATATCTGAACAGTTTCCGGAAGCTCCGAAGAGCTGGACGAATATCAGAGTTCACGAGCATTAACATCAACCACGATTTCAACGAAGTGCACATCGCCACTGATGAAGGCCGCATTTGCAGACCGATGATTATAGTGGAAAATGGAAAATCTAAAGTCACGGCCCGTTACCTGAAGGCTTTGCGAAAGGGCACCATGGAGTTCGAAGATTTTCTTACTCGAGGGCTTGTGGAGTATCTGGACGTCAACGAAGAGAATGATTCAAACATCTCTATCTCCGAGCAAGAAATAGGCAGTTTCACCACGCATTTGGAGATAGAGCCATTTACGATTTTGGGTGCTGTCGCCGGTCTTATCCCTTACCCACACCACAACCAGTCGCCGCGTAATACATACCAGTGTGCTATGGGCAAACAAGCTATCGGCGCCATTGCATACAATCAGCTCACGCGCATCGACACTTTGCTCTATCTCATGGTTTATCCACAGCAACCAATGGTCAAGACGCGCACAATCGAGCTCACCAAATACGATAAGCTTCCAGCTGGTCAAAATGCTACCGTTGCTGTTATGTCTTATTCAGGCTACGATATCGAGGATGCACTGGTAGTCAACAAAGCTTCTTGCGACCGGGGGTTTGGTCGTTGCCAGATCTTCAAAAAGACGGTAGTACCCTTGAAATCGTACGCCAACGGTGCGGAAGACAGGATCAACGCCGGTATTCTCAATGACGAATCCGACGCCAAATTTGCCAATATAGGAACGGATGGGCTGGCGCAGGTTGGGGCTCGTATCAATCAAGGTGACGTCTACATGATGAAGGAAATACCTGTGGACACGACTACACACACAACCCGCTACGCGTATAAGCCGCAGCACATGGCATATAAATTGCCCGACTGTTCGTACATTGACAAAGCATGCGTGACACAGAACGAAGCAGGGGTCAACTTGATGAAGCTTCTTTTCCGCCAGACTCGTCGACCCGAACTCGGAGATAAGTTCTCCTCGCGCCACGGACAAAAGGGGGTCGTAGGCCTCATTTCCCCACAAGAAGACATGCCCTTCAATGACCGTGGCGTCTGTCCCGACATCATCATGAACCCTCACGGTTTCCCTTCACGCATGACGGTGGGGAAAATGATGGAGCTCCTTTCGGGCAAGGCGGGCGTAGTCAACGGCACGCTTGAATACGGGACCGCATTTGGTGGATCCAAGGTCGTTGACATGGCCGACATACTTGTTAAAAACGGTTTCTCATATACGGGCAAGGACTACTTGACGTCGGGCATTACGGGCGAAGCCCTTCAGTTCTACGTTTTCTTCGGTCCTATATACTATCAAAAACTCAAGCACATGGTTCAGGACAAGATGCATTCGCGCTCGCGCGGACCGCGTACCACGCTCACACGCCAGCCCACCGAAGGAAGATCGCGCCAGGGTGGCTTGAGGCTCGGCGAGATGGAACGCGATTGTTTGATTGCGTACGGTGCCGGGCAGTTGTTGCTTGAGCGCTTGATGTTGAGTTCGGATGCGCATACCATGGATGTCTGTGGGCAATGTGGGCAGATGGGGAGTCAGGGGTGGTGCAGAATCTGCGAGAGCGAGAAGGGGGTTAGGAGCTTGACGGTTCCGTACGCGGCTAAGTTGTTAATCCAGGAATTGGGTGCCATGAATGTCAAAGTCACCATTGGATTGGGAGACCAATTTGAGCCGGGATATGAATAGATTGGGCGAGACGAAAAAAGATGGGGAAGTCGTTAGATAAAAGCAAACCACCTCGATTATTCACATGTAATGCATAGCGCGGAAATGGGGTATGGAGGAACATATCGGCGTTAGCACAACATGATGCAAGCATTTGTGGCGCTGGGGGTCTCTTGGTTATGATTGAAAATGGGTTTTATTGGTGCGATTGTATTACTAGGCAGGACAGACAACCTTTACTTGTTCGGTTTTCTCCTTGCATCTTCAATTGCGCTCCATAACCTTTGTCTAGTTTCCTCATTCAAGATGGGGAAGTAAGATGAAAACCTTTCGTGGTCCGATAGCAGCCACGCTATTCGGTCGGCAGGAGTTAGATAATTCATGATATGTTCGTGCATTTCCATTGGCAACTGTGCAGGTCTCCCCTTTGTATTGACCTCAGCTGATGGTATAGTGTATTTGCGGGAACACAAACCCGGCTGCCAGTTTATGATGGACATGTAAATTTCGCGGGTCATGGGTGGAACAATGCCGTGATATTGAAGAACCGGGTAAATGGCTAGAGCAAGACGAACGAACTCGGTGTTTCGGAGGTATCGGATTATGTTTAGTAGCAGTTCAGCAGGCAGAGCTTCGAAGTTTTTCTTGGGCGGAGGAGGGGGTGGAGGTGGTGGAGGTGGAGGGCCGGCCGCAGCAGACATGATGTTTGATGGTGATGTTTGATAGATGAAAAATGAAGAGCTTGAGCTACTCTCTGTGAGCTTTCGGGGGTTCTTCGTTTGCAATGGATAAAAGCCAGCGGTAGACAGAGCTAGAGATGAACCACGAGAATATGGAGACCAATACAATGTATACAACGGTAGGACCCAGGGAGCGGGGAAGGATGTTGAGTACGAAGGGATCAAGGATGATGTCGACATGAACAGGCGGTGGCTCCCGCATCAGAGTCTGATTAGTGGTAAAGTAGGAGGCTGCTGCCTGGACACGTAGGAATAGAAGTGAGGTTGATAATGCATTCATAGGATGCTCGGGTTCCTTCAATCCAAGGTGTTGGCGCGTTTGAGGGTAACTAAGATTGAAGCTGATGACCGAGTGTGCAAGGTGTGGGCTATTGGATACCGTCGCAAGGGTAAAAGTGTCCAGCCAGAAATCAGTTGGTTGCTACCAAAATCAGTACAGACCGCATCACTCACGCACAGGCGGCGTGAGGAGAGACAAAGCAAGACTCACTGTTGCCGGCCAACAAATGCGAACCTCGTAGCGGCGGCCGTCGTCCAGCCCTCGAATCAAGTACCAAGAGTCGCGACCGTGGGGAGTAGTTTCCGTAGGGAACCGGACCGGCAGGCGAGTGGGTAGAATGTAGAGATGATGGGGGTCCAGGATTTCTATGTTTAGAGTGTCCAAGCTGAAGAGGTTGGAGTTGTGGTCGACATTGGGTAGTGTCAAGGGGCTAGGGCCGAGGAAGATGGTTTTTTCAACGTTTGCATTGAGCGTCACGGCGAGAGCAAGGATACATAGCAGCCCGGTGAAGACGCGAATCATCTTCACTGGCGACAGGGGCATTCATTCTCTCACCATGTAGGCACAAGACTAGAATGCAGAGGTGACGACGGCGAGGATGATGATGATTATGACGACGAGAATGATTTGGTGAGGCAATTGGACATGGAGCTGATGAGGGAAAAAGGATGGAACGATCAAAGTGGCTCCTGGATCATGCGCACTTGCAAGGACTGGGGGAAAGGGAGTACATGTATGCAGAGGTACATGTATTTTGTTTGTTTGTTTGTTTGCTTGCTTGTTTGTTTGATGGTAGAGAGTGAAGAGAGAGAGAGAGAGAGAGAGAGGGAGAGAGGGAGTAATAGGTAATAAACTACCTATATCAGTAAGTAGATGTGTAGGTATGTAGTTAGCTACTGTAGGGTGGAGAGACGGAGGGGGGGATCAGGCAAGGGCAGGCGCGAAGCAGCCAATCAGACGGGCGCTCGGACCGTTCTACGCGCCCCACCCTCGGGCCAAAGTTGTTTATCCCGGCCGGCCAGCGTAGCGTACAAATCTTCGTGCCAGCCATCAACACACACACACACATCCATCCCCAACACCACATCCCTCTCCTCCCCCCAACCCGCCTGCCACCCTCAATCCTGCCGCTCCATCCATCTACATCGGATCGTCAATTCCTACTCGCACCCATTTAGCCATGAGAGAAGTCATCAGTCTGAACGGTATGCAAAGACTTCCCCACAACCCCCCAAGCGCTTGTCCTTGACCGCCTGAGTGGGACCTCCCAGTTGCATGTTTTGATACTGACCATGCACGCGTATAGTCGGCCAGGCCGGTTGCCAGATTGCCAATTCCTGCTGGGAGGTGAGTTTGCCTGAGCCTGACGCTGTCTTCTCCCCTATCCTGCTCTCCCTGTGGATAGGAGGGGCTCGACTGGCTGGGCCATGCAGTTTTGTGCTGGCACCCGTATGCACCATGCTAACCCCGAGGGAACAAAAAGCTCTACTGCCTCGAGCACGGCATCCAGGTATGTTCAAGTCACTTGGTACCCATGATGAAACATCCACTGACCACGGGCAGCCTGATGGCTACCTGACCGAGGAGCGCAAAGCCGCCGATGATGACCATGGCTTCAGCACTTTCTTCTCCGAGACTGGTGAGCCGTTAGTTTCTGATTTTTTCTGCGCCCATCTAACCCACAAACAGGCCAGGGCAAGTACGTCCCTCGTACTATTTACTGCGATCTCGAGCCCAACGTCGTCGACGAGGTCCGTACTGGCACCTACCGCTCCCTCTTCCACCCCGAGCACATGATCACCGGAAAGGAGGATGCTTCAAACAACTACGCTCGCGGTCACTACACGGTGGGCAAGGAGCTCATTGACCAGGTCCTCGACAAGGTTCGCCGCGTTGCCGACAACTGCTCCGGTCTGCAAGGTTTCCTCGTGTTCCACTCTTTCGGTGGTGGAACTGGTTCCGGTTTTGGAGCCCTGCTGATGGAACGCCTGTCCGTCGATTACGGCAAGAAATGCAAGCTCGAGTTCTGCGTCTATCCTGCACCTCAGGTTGCCACGTCGGTTGTTGAGCCATACAACTCTATCCTCACCACGCACACTACTCTGGAGCACTCCGACTGCAGCTTCATGGTCGACAATGAGGCTATCTACGGCATCTGTCGAAGGAACTTGGGCATCGAACGTCCCAACTTCGAGAACCTCAACCGCCTCATTGCGCAGGGTATGTTTCATTCCAAGAAATATCTCCATTCCATTCAACTGACATGTCTCAGTCGTTTCTTCCATCACCGCTTCACTTCGTTTCGATGGTTCTCTGAACGTTGATCTAAACGAGTTCCAGACGAACCTGGTGCCATACCCCCGTATCCATTTCCCCCTCGTTGCCTACTCGCCCGTCATCTCCACTGCCAAGGCTTCCCATGAGGCCAACTCGGTCATGGAGATCACAAACTCCTGCTTCGAGCCTGACAACCAGATGGTGAAGTGCGATCCTCGCAACGGAAAATATATGGCCACTTGCTTGTTGTACCGCGGTGACGTTGTCCCCAAGGACACCCATGTCGCTATCGCCCAGCTCAAGACCAGGCGCACTATCCAGTTCGTCGACTGGTGCCCTACCGGTTTCAAGCTCGGCATCTGCTACCAACCTCCAGAGACGGTTCCTAATGGCGATTTGGCCAAGGTCAACCGTGCCGTTTGCATGCTTTCCAATACCACTGCCATTGCCGAGGCCTGGTCTGCTTTGTCACACAAGTTCGACCTTATGTACTCCAAGCGCGCCTTCGTTCACTGGTACGTTGGTGAGGGTATGGAGGAAGGCGAGTTCTCTGAGGCACGTGAAGATCTCGCTGCTCTCGAGCGCGATTACGAAGAGGTCGCTGCCGATAGTCTCGAAGGCGAGGAGGGTGTGGATGCCGAGTATTAAGCGGGTACTCGCGGAGGCGTCTGTGCGACGAATATACAATTTGGTGCTGTCGAACTGAGCGTGTTTCATATTGAGGGCTTGTTCACTAAAGTCCAGCTTTTTTGGCAGTATTCACAAGGAGTTTTACTAGGATTGTAGACACGCACGGGAGTCTCTTGAAGGGAGCTTCTTGTTGATTGATCATTCCTTTCTTAATCGATGTTTAATAAGGCGCAAGCCTCAAGGTTGAACTATTTCCCAGAATGACCATGGTGTTTCGTAGACTGAGGATTGACGACCCACTGCATTGAGCAGCTAGCTTGTTAATACCTGTAGAGAGCTCTATTACCAAGGACAGTTAACACAGATATGGTCGCAATACACCTAACGTTGTTCCCGAAGTACGCACGTGCCCCTTTCAGGACCGCGGCCTAGATCGGAGTTTTGACCAACTAAGCTCCGACAAGAAGCGCTGCTGGCGACGGCCGTCAATTGTCCAAGTGGCCTTGACGAAACACATATAATCCTTGTTTTACTGCGCAAATAATAGCCATACCAACATCTATCTCCTACCCGCCCGTACTAAGCATACGTATTTACCCTCAACTTTGAGATCCAACAGCGCAGCAGTACGAGATCACCCACACGCTGTGGGAGACAACCCCCGTTATGTCGAAAAGGTATGCGCCCAGCTCAGTTCTCCCAAAACCTTGAACTTCAAAGACATCAAGAAAAACTGGAGCTAATTTGCTCTGCCTTATAGATTTAGCCGATCACCCGACCCAAGAAACGATCTTTTCTCCTCATACAATCGATCCACGTCGCCCTCGAAAACCAAGAACAAGGGAGCACGGTCACCCTATGGAGCAGCAGTGCCAGGAGGCGGAGGGTCAGGGTATGGATATTCGCCGTCGGGATCAACGGACCATCTTGCGCCAAATGGAGCTTCTGCGTTCAGCGCATATCCTGGGAGCAACAGCGGCAGTACTTTAGGAGGGGGCGCCGCGAATGGGGTCGGCTACAGGAGTGCTACGCCAAATTCGAGAGGACAGTACAGTGCCCAGGCGCTGGAGGAGTTGGAGAGCCAGAATGAGGAACAGGTTGGGGTATTGACGGGCAAGGTCAAGATGTTGAAAGATGTAAGATTCTGTCACATTTCGTATCTTTTCCTCCCTAGTCTTGTAGATATTGGCACTACATATCGACAGAAACAAGGACCAGATCCCCATTGTTCTCCAAAACCGAAAAATAGCTATGCCGACCAAAATAGAATAGAAAAAAAGCTGACAAAACCATCTCATTTACAGTTGACGGTGGCCATTGGCGACGAAATCCGCACCTCGACCACGCTAGCCGACAAGATGAACGACCAGTTCGAAGCCTCGCGCCTCAAGATTCGCGGCACCATGACGCGCATGCTGCGCATGGCAGAGAAAACGGGTGTTGGGTGGAAAGTTTGGGTCGGCTTTTTTGCCGTCGTCATCGTGTTGTTTTGGTATGTTTGGTTATTTTGAGCCACAAAACAGGAGAAGGAGCTACGAAAACGAAGAACAGTAGACTGCTGGATCAAAGCCAGGTATTTTATATTGTACACATGTAACAAGCGGCGTAGATGGAGGACAGGCGACTTCGTTTGGGTCTTCGCCTTGTATGCTTTTGACATTGTTCTTATGCGGAGCGAATTGTTTTTTTTACTTATTCCATTTCTTTGGGCGAGTAGAAGATTTGAACCATGGAATCTGCACAGCGCGGCGTTCGGGGGAACACATGGATGGGAGCAAACTTTTTGTTGTGACGATCTAACCAGCGTTCAAAGTTGGGACTGCTATTCCGGGCTTATAAGTTTATCCCAATCCGCAACAAATGGAAAACATTAACAATGCCCACACACTTAAAGATAATGACCTACACTCGACAATGTATACCCATTTTTAAGCCTTTTTTTGATTTTTTTTTGTAATCAAGGTGGTCCCCGCCTTTTTTGTTTGAATATTTTTTCTTATATTTTTGTCTAGGTAGGGATACCTAGGTAGTGCTTTGACACTATTTCCTTTTATCCAAATATATATATATATATATATACTCGACAACGACCAGTTAAATTGTTAAACATAGTGTAAGGGTTAGCAGCATATAAACGAAGCGAATCATGTCCACTAAATACCCCTCTTGCAAGCACCCGATGATGTTCAAAGATGGTACAAAAAGGGTGTAAAATTCTACAGTATAGACATCATTATTAATACATACACAAACATCCGACCTTCAAACCCCACCTGTGTACCGCACCACATCCAGCATCAACCAATCTCCAAGTCAAGAAACCTCGTAGAACAGCCCCAGAGGCGCCGGCGAAGAGGTTTGAAAAAACGACAAATCAAGCCCTCCCACCGAGTCCATCCGATAACGAGATTGCTGCTCCGCTGAGCACGGTGCACTTTCGAGTAAATACTTGTTCCCAGGCAAAATTATGGGAACGTTGCCTATGACTTGGGAAATCGTACCGGATGTACTGAGACGAGAAATAACAATGCCACCCGGCGATACCAAAGTGTAAGGCGAAGGGTAGTGAGGGTCAAACAGTGGTGGAAGAGCAAATACGAGATTGCAAGTTTTGCTGGACATTTGTCCCGTACTGAAAGTGAAGAGCGTAGAGCGAGTCGGCGATAGTTGAGCTGTGAACGGATTGCCAATAATCTTGTCTGGATCCGACGAATCGATAGGCAGTATTGAACTGGGCGCTACAAAGAATGGTGCCAGAACAGGCCAGGCAGGCGGAGTTTCAGTTGACAACGGGGGCGGACCGGGAGCTGAGTGACTAGCAGTTTTTGAGGCAATCATTGGTGCAGAAGGCAAGGTTGAGGCAAGGAATGGCGCTGAGGACACTGTGGGGACTGAAGGCGTGGACACTGTGCGTGTGCTGTCTACTGGGAGCGCTGTGACTTGTCAGCATGAGAATACAGTAAGGAGTGCACTTCTCTCTTTACTTGAGCTCACTACCACTGTGCTGCTAGGTCTTAAATTGACACTTTCCGTCTTCGCAAATCCGATTAGTCCTTGCTATCCATCTGAAATAGTTTCCATCCTGTTGACTAGGAAAGAGAATTGTTTCAGAGGACCTGTAATTCCTATTACAGTTGCAACTTGGACAACTTCTAGGATTGGGAAGAAGCGAAGAGATGATCAAATAGAAAAGCAGAGGGCTATACAGCAGTAGGAGGAGGATGGGAGACAAAGCAGGAGAAAGGGTAAGCGGGAAAAGGTAGCTTACAGGCTTGAAGCCAGCCGGGCAAGAAAGATCAAACAGAGGGCTGACGGCCTTGAGGTCACCTCCGGGCTTCAGGCCAAAGCTAGGGACCGGTTGGCCGTATTGAACATCCTGCAGAGTGTAGTACCAGAGGTTCACACCCTGGGAAAGAAGAGAGCAAGTGACATCGTGCCAGTAGATACCAGCATTCTCTGCGTTTGCTTGAGCGTTACCTTGGTTGGGTCCAGAGACAGGCCAACCTGTTTCGGTGACCCAGACAGGCTTTCCTTGAGCTGCATTTCTGGTTTTCTGGAGAGCATCGTAGAAAGTAGCGTTGGCATGACCGATGCTGTTGTCGTGCTCAACCTCCCAGAAGGGATAGGCATCGACGCCAATAAAGTCGAGGTTGGCAATTACTTCGGCATTGCTCGAATTGTCGTATGCAGTCCAAGTGTCGACGTGGCCAATGGGCTTTCCAGCCAATCCAGTCCCTGCGATAGCATCTCGAACTCTCCTAATGTAGTTGACCAGCTCGGCGGGTTGAGCACCAGGATTTGTCTCGCCATTGCCAATGGCAGTGGGGGTGATGCGATACAGATCCTCACTACCGACGGAGATGCCGACTACTAGATCAGTGAAGGCAGGGCCGTATTGGGCAATGGCATTCTTCAGGGCCGTGATTTCATTGTCAACAACTGCTGAGCCGGCCGAGGCCCAGATGCCCAAGAGGAGTTCGGTCCTGGTGTCGATGGCGGCCTTGATGGCAGAAATGACTGTGTTTGCGGTTCCATGCTGGATCATGGTGTAGAGACGAGCGCTGGTGAACTGGCCGTTGGTTCCAGGCAGTTCTTTGGCGGCCTCGAACTCGTACTTGAAATCGACATACTGTTTGGCTTGCTGGTTGCCAAAGAAAGCACCGTAGTTGAACCCCTTGGAAGCGGCGTTGGCGCTTGAGAATGCGGCGGCAGCAGCCAGGAGGGTGGATGTGACGTGCATGTTGTGTGGTGGAGTATGTGTATATGTAATTAGGGACGAAGCGGCTTCGAGGATGAACCAAGGGAACAAAACACGGGAGAGGGTGCAGACAGTGGCAGGAGAGATGAAAAATTAGGATTATAAAGGTGTATTAAGGTACAGTAGTAGCGTGGGGTTGGTGCAAGAAGAAGTGGAGGTATGGGGGGAGAGGGAGGAAAGGGAGGAAAAAACGAGTGTCGAGGGTGAGTGACGGCAAAGGTGGTTATTGAAGAAGTGACGTGTGAGGCAGCATTTATGGAGAAAGCGGGAGGCAGCCAAGCGTCAGGGACGAGTTGACGGTAACGTTAGATGAGAGGAAACTCTAAGGAGAAAAGGGTAAAGGAGGCATGGGAAAGCATGGAAAGGCATGGATGGCATGACAGGGACAGGCCCTGGGGCGGCTGTGTGGCGCTGCTTCCGTCCAACGTGCTGCATATGTTTGCATTTGCAGCAGGCGCACTGTGCGGGTGCGGGTGTGGGTTAAGTTATTATTAACCTTCTCTAACTACTTAAGTATCCATCCATTGACTTTGCAAAACACGTTGATTAGACTTTGGCAGATGAAATAACGTCCCCGAAGCGGAAGACATGCCAATGCGCGCCCCCTGGCCTGGCCTGGCCTTGGTCATCTGCCATGATTTGATGGACAAGCATCGTCCTAAGAATGCCCAGCTCCCGTGTGCAGTGCTTCATCCTCGTCCTGCACAAGTGCAAAGGCATGACTGCAGGCAATAGTCAAGTTACTAGTGAGGGCGCGCGTCAACCATCTTATCCTATCCCATTCCATTGGCATCCGGGCCTAGGCGGCTGATCGATGGCATCGCCTTTTCAAAGGGCAAAGATCTGACCAGTGACGACGACGACGCGCCCCAGATTTGGAAAATTTTCTTTTCTTGTCCAAGCTTAAAGCTGGCGCGCCGATGACGTGTACTTCGATTCGTACTCGGTGGTACAAAGGCAGCTCCTCCTTGCTGTGCATTTCGCATCCACTTTAAGTTTTCCGGCATGCTGTCCAACGAAGACGGTCCGAACTCAGGGGTATTGTACAAAGGTACAGTACAAATCGGACGCTTATGTAAGTACTGTACTAAGTTACATGTACTGTGTGCTGGCATGCATGGTCAGGCGGTCGTCGCGAAGCAAACGAAACGGTCGGATCAAGGGATCAGCAAAGCAAGCACGAGAGCGAGCCATCACATGCCATTTTGCTTCCAACATTGAATCTTGGATCAAAGATTCCATTCGGTACTTGCGCTTCGATGGAGAGGTACGGTGTAGCTTGGAGGGGGGATGATACATATGATGCAGCCAGCGTACATACTTACATTGATGCTGCTGCATGCAATACGCCCGTGCATGTAAAGGGCTTTTTAACTGTGCAAGTCAATTATTTGACTGTGTAATTAAGTATGTAGCTACTTCTATATAACTAACGACATCTTCACAAGGTACATACATGCATGTAGGAAAAAGCAAGTCACCTCGAGCGTGCTGCCTGCGCCGGGTCGGTACAGTTCGGGATGGCGGCAGGGCATCGAATCAGAAGGTTTCCAAAGTTCCGACATCTTCCTTGATGTTTCCTTTGACCGTCCTCCTAAACCGTCCCGTTCCTTCGATCGATCAATCAATCAATCAATCAATCAGTCAGTCAGCCAACTCAACGCCAAACGTCTTCCACTCTCCCGCTCTCCCGCTCTACCCACATCGCTTCCGTACAAGCATAAGCAGCGACGCTACAAATACCCCGCAGCCATCCCCTTCTCCTTCTGCCGTCGCAACGAGCCTTTTCCTTTGCCCCGCTGGCCGCCTGCCACCACAACTACAGCCACCTAGGACCACCACCACGACGACGTCATATTCGCCTTACTCGCCATCACCCATCACACACCAGCACCGCGTAGCATACACCCGCTCTGCATGCTCCCAGAAACAATACCGGCGGCAGTACGCGAACTATTTCATTGAAGCATCATATCCCGCCTAGCCGTTGCTGGTGCTGCCTATTGATGCTTGACGAGCGACAGCGCTCACCCTCTGGGCCGCAACCCTCCGACACCACAATGTCCACCAACAGGCCCTTCTTCTCCAACTTCCTTGCTGCCTTCCGCGCCCAGTCTGCCATACAAAAAGCAGCAACCTCTCCGTCGACAGCCACATCCTATTCACATACTACTTCACCCGTAACACAACCATCGAGCTCAACGCAGGCGCGGGCATTGACTACCAAAGCCACACCCACGTCGCCTGGCGCCACCACGGCTGCTGTGCAATCTACAGGCCAGTTCCAACCGACGAGGCAACACACTGCTCCTTACCACCGTTCCACCTCCCCCACGACCAAAGCTTTCCCCATTCCAGGTACCTCGAGAGGGAGGAACAGGAGAGGCTCAGACAGTTCTTCCGAAGGCTTCAACGAAACAAAGGGGGCTGAAAAATGGTACATTGGGGGTCGGACAGCAGCAGGCGAAGAAAAGTACTACAAGTTGGGTATGGTGAAGAGACAGCGGAGTGTAGACAGACTGAGTCTTGACAAGCTATCCATATAGAAACAGTTTCTTACGGGATGTAAAAGTGGAATTTTGCATGGATGGCGTTGTTTTCATCTTTCCGGCGTGACTCACGTCACTAAGCAATGTTTCTTGGACATTGGCGTTCGTATGGGATAGTCTGTTCGGAACAGGCATAGTCAATATTGGACTGGAGTACACTTGGCTTTGTGCTTGGTTGGCATTATATGATCTATTACTAGTTTAAATAGATTTGCATAGTTTCTAGAACAGGGTGTGACGATTAAAGTGTGTTTTTTTTCTCCCAATTTATCTTCTATTGCGGAAGGGGGTTTGTCATGCTCTCCACGATATACCTTTGTAGTAAGATGGCTAATTATGCAAGTAGAAAGATTAAAAAAGCTAAAAAATACTATTATTTAATCTTAGCACGCGTAAGAATAAATATTTCTAGTCTGCAGCGTTTCTATGCCGATTTATTTACCTCTATATACGATTACAAAGTAAATATCAATAGTATAGATATTTAACCTTTAGAAATTTATTTTGTGGCGGAGAATGGGGGGTTGTTTGGGGGTCTTGTGCAGGTATGTTTTGTTTGTTTTTCTGTTTTTTCCTTCTTTTACTGTGCTGGATTGATATCCACTTACCTTTCTACATTTCATTTCCACAACTAACCGTTGAGTACTCTTACTGAGAGTAAACGAGCTGACCCCTTTTTGTTGTTATAGTTGATCGCCGGCGAAGCCGACTTCGTAACCTGTAACGGGTACTGCCCTAGAACCTAACTAGACGCAGATGAAGGAGCAGTGGTTCCTGAATGCGTCTAATGTAACAGTCTATATCGCGCCCGACACCGGCTATGTGGCTACGAGCGCCTCAACTACGTACAAGAAGATGTTTGATTATCTGAAGGAGCATGGGTTGTAGAAGACAAGAAGAAGAAAAAAAAAAATTAGAAGTTGCTTGGGATGAAAGGAGTTGGAGGACTCTGTGTGTGAGTGTGTGCTTAAGGGGACTTTTGGGTATATATGGATAGATGGAGACAGAGAGAAAGAGAGAGAGAGAGAGAAAGTCACACCAAAACAAACCTGGACTGAAAACCAGGCGGTTCCCACTCTTCAAGCATCCTCCTCGTACAATACCTCAACCACCCAATCCTCTCATATCTCCTCCTGCTCCCTATCCCCCCCATCTCCAGCCCTTCCTCTTCCCTATCCACACACCTCATCACAATCCCATTCGCCCAGCAAAACTCCCCCCTACCGGGGCGGGCACCGTAGTCCTCCGTGCCAAGGAGAAAGAAGACGGCGTGTTGGAGCTCATACTGCAGTTCTGCTTCTGTGGACCAGAACCTGTAGTCTGCGTTGAAGCTTCCATACAGATCTTTTTCCGGTGGGTCCTCCGTCGTTGCAGAGGTGCGTTGGCTGCTGTGGGGTTGCTGCTGGTGTGAGTCCGTGCCAGGCAGCGTTTGCACCAAACGCCCCCCAGAACCGCGGAGGGATAGTAGCTGTGGCTCTGAATGTCGACGTTTCCATTCGAGCACGTTGCACCGTCGGTGCAGGGGGAATACTTGTTCGTACTCGTCGCGCTCGGCTGTGGTTTGCAGCGAGACGGGATAGATGCGCCCTGAGATTTCTAGCTCATCGCATGGTGGTGGGAGTGAGACGAGCTCTGGGAGGGCTATTAGTACAGGTACAGGTACAGGGCGGACGGTGTAGTTGTGCAACGTGAGTTTCCCGACGGGCCACTCGATTCGGCCGTCGGCTGCGTATATCCTGTTTGTTTTTTCGGGATCGCGTGAGTTTAGAGAAAGGTAGGTAGCATCGTTTGGATGTGGCGAGGTTTGGAAATGGGGTTTTTGCTGGGTAGAGAGCGGACTTGAGGGGAGTAATGGCTTGGGTTGGGTTGGTTTGGCTTGGGGCGAATTACTTACCACGACCACGACGGCCCTTTACGTGGGCGGCCAGCGGGAGCGTCATCGCCGTAGTGATTCCAGGAGATATCTTTGCGAAGGGAATCCGCCCACAGCCCGCTAAGATACTCGCCGAGGCCGAGATTCCGCTACTCATTCAGGGAGAAGGATTAGATTTAGCTATCCAAAACTCACGGGAGGTGAGGAAGGAGCGAAACATACCTGCAAAGAGACAGCAATACCCTCAAGAGCAGGCAATTTATCCCCCGCAAAAGTAAGCTCCCTACACGTATATTCCTCAACAACATCCCGCCACACACCCTCGCGGTGTCCGCTGGTGCCACGCGCGCCGTCCTCCAGATGGGCGATTTGCCACTTCGTAGCCGGACAATTTGGAAAACAAGGTTTGTCGGACGCTGTTCCCCCTCGAGGTTTGAAGGGCCCACCATCGGTCGTCATGGAACAGCTACAAGCGACATCCTCTCGACACTCCCAAAGCACCTCCTTGCTGCCAAAAAGAAGGTACCGGCGCGCGAGAAGGCGCTCCTGGAAACACCAGCCGCGCTTCATCAGTGGGAGGGTTTCGCGGGCGGGCCAGCCTGCGTTGGGGTGGTCCACTGCGTGGCGGGCGTAGAGGGTCGAGGTTGGATCATCATCGTCATCATCGGCTTCGATTGTGATTTTGTACGGTTTTTGGTTTAATTCGGGGGGAGACGCGAAGAAGCCTCCGTCGTCGTCGACACTGGCGCCAGCTGCGAGGGTGATGTACGCCTCCTCGTATATTGCCGCCATGGAAACAACATGACGGATCCAGTCTTGCCTGCTGTCTTGTATGATGCACAGCGAGTCGATCCAGAGATATGGGATTTCGAGGGCTCGGGCGACAAGAATAGCGTCTTGGAACGTTTGGGGAAGCTCAGATACCCTGATGCCTGTCAGATTTGAGGCAAGATTTGATTCTCGTGTGAGGTGTCTGGATCGTGTTTTCCCCCAGCAGTGGCTGAGGCATGCATATCGAGAAACCTGTACCTCGGGAGACACCTCGACGAGCTTCACAACAGCCGGGTCTTCGATCATTATATCTAGGAGCCGGGGAGGATGGGAAATTGCAGATTTGTCACATTGTGGGTGATGCTTCCGGCAGTTATGGATCCAGCTTTGGATGAGGAGTAGAGAATGCTCCAGATGGGTGCTTGGTGGCAAGTTGCTCGCTGCTTTGATATGCTTGAACGTTGGATTACCTACATAACTCAAGAATGAGACTCGAATCTGTAACTAAGTGCAAACGAACCATTATGGACAAGGGGTATTGATGGATCTACACATACCAGCCAATGTAAAAACCTCAATGTTACGAACACTGTCACCGCCAAAGATATGGATCCACAGATGCTCAGACGTCACGTTGAAATTGAATCTAGTCTTACCCCTAGTCTCCGCCTCGGGAAACGCATATTTCCATGCCTGAACCAGGACCTTGCACCCGCTACATCCTGCATGGGCCGATGCTGCTGCGGTGGGGTAAGAGTCGAGGCTGACTTCGTACGGCGAGTCTGGGATCTCCTGTGTAGTCCATGTGGGGTAATAGCAAAGAGTGCATACTCCTGGAGGCTTAATAGCAAGACTCTCTCTGTTGTTCATGCTTTATGCGCAAAGGGATTCAGGTGGTGTACCGGTAAGGCTGAAGAGACAACTCTCTCTCGCATGCACAGGTGGTCTTTTAAGCGAAATGGCTAGTTACTTTCGTAATCCTACGTGTCTGGTATAAGCACTTGAGTACATCAATACATGTACAAGATATGAGCAAAAAAGATCCGCACGCCCCCAGAGAAAAAAAACCGACAGAAGAGAACTGAAAAAGTGGACAGACGATCTAAGCTTATGTATCTAGTGCAGAGAATGCAAAGGCAATGTTATGCTGCTCTCTTAAATTGTAATATCACTGCGTAATAAAATAAACAGGCTACAATATAAGAATATCGACATCATGCAATCGACAGTGTTTCAAAAAGCAGGAAAGACAAGTGTCCCAAAACCATCCGTATATTTCTATTCCCTCCACCTACTGCAAGAAACCTCATATCCGGTTCGCCAGCACTCGTCACGACGCTGACGTGCCCAGCCAAACGCTCACCCCTCCCCATCAAGGGTTCCAAAGGGAGGGTATACGTGCAAAAGCGGTCGCGTTCCACCAGAAACGAGTCCTTCCTGTGTCGACAGGGTTTCGTGATGCGCGCAAGGGCTAGATTCTCCACAATCTGCCGCGGCGAAATCGTTATCGACGTGATGTCCTTGTCGTGCGCCCCTATACTGACTTCCAAACATTTGTCCTTTCTCTCAATCCACCATCCGTTGCTATCTATGTCTCTAAGAGATGGCCTCAAAGCACTGCGACACAAGCATACGTATTTCGCCATAAACTTCCGCACCCCGTACCTCCAACCGCCGGGTTCCACTTAACAAAGTCATTTAGAGAAATTCGATACTGACTCGATATTCTTTCGCAATTGTCACCATCTATGACAAAGTGAAACGACTTGCAGCTATTTGTCATACCAGTTTGGTACGGCGTGGGGGTAGACACACCATTGCCAGGCTGGGTAGGAGTGGGTGTCGTAGGGGTGTGGCCAATGGTGGAGATACAGATATACTAATGTGGACAGTTAGGCTTTTACTGATAATTACGTACACATTACGCTTGGGGTGTTTCCAGAGTACAAATGGGGAAAACTCACAGTATCGAGCCAAAGGCTTCCACAATTGGATCCAAGAGCAGGATTCCACGATATAATTTGAGCCGAGGTGATTCCTTTAGCTATAGCGATCTTTGCACAACTGTCTCCGTCTACTACTTTATAGAAGCTGTCACAATTGTCAACCATACCCGTTTGGATTGGACTCGGAGTTGCGATGCCATTCCCAGGCTTGGTGGTTGTGGGCACTGCAGAGGTGGGGGTATGGCCGATAATAGACACACAAGCGTACGCTTCTGCCCATAGCCCAGCACAATTTGAACCAGCACTTGGGTTCCATGTAATAAACTGTGCGGTTGAGATTCCGTTGGCTGCAGCTATGCTATCACAGCTTTCGTCCATTTTGACAAAGTAGAATGCATCGCAGTTGGCAACAATGCTGGGTTGGAGTGGAAAGGGAGTTTCAATGCCATTTGTAGGCTTTGTTGTAGTCGGCGCTAAGGTGGTTGGTGATGGTGTCTGGATAGTAGAAGAAGGAGTAATCATTGTACTTGGTGTAGTTGGTTTGGCTGTCGACGAAGTCACTGATGTGGACGAAATCGAGGTTGTAGAGGAGGTCGGTGGGGGAGGATCATCATAGGCCTCAACGCAATAAGATTTTCCTACCACAAGACCCTCACAGTTAGATGTGATGGACGGGTTCTGGTTTTCAGTTAGTTTCTGTCGAGTATCAAACTCCGAGGGACTTTTTCCTTACCCAGTGACGAAACTGTTCCAGCGTGATAAAGTTGTCCGTGACTAAAGCTTGGCAAGAGTATTCCGAACTCAAGTCTATCCACCAAGTACAGAGTTTCGTCGTATTGGGATCGTATGAAAATGACGGAGAGGGTCCATCACGTGCCACAAGGTAAGGTATTGCCAGAGTAGCCTTGAGAGTACTGACACTGATCAGTACACTGAATGCGAGAGATAAAGGCACCATGATTATGAATTTATTGGTTCAATTATGGATATCAGTAAGACGAAACGAAATATTTTCTACGTATATATAAGTTGGCAGGAATTCAAATGGTAAGGTAATTCATACACTTTCCTTGCAGTACTCAAGCTAGCTTTGTGAAATACAACCACTGTGCCACAATTACTCGTATTCCTGAATTAATCGTCGGATCAAATTGACAGAACAAGATCTTAAATCAGACGATTATCATGCCCTAGGGCTTACCGTAATCTATTGGTGCATTGAAAGACCTGATATTAGACGCACATTTGTGAGACCTGATCAAAATCGCTTCGGCCCTGCGCCGTAAACCAACAGTTGTTGGTCATGCTTTTCCAACTTATCGCCCCTACCTCGGCCACATTATTATACCCAAATGAGGATGTACTATAGCTTGACAACGCTGTAAGATTAGCTGCTTGCCTGAAATATGGGGAGGGATAATATCGACCCGCAGGATCAGGCTTGACGGAATCGCAATATTGCCAAGCAATTCCAGACTACTTCACACTAAGTAACCTTGCAAGATTCCAGCGAGTCTTTGACTTCTCAAGCATGAACAGAGGAGTGTTATCCCAGAATTGAAATGACGGCCAATTACCTAGACTTTCTGCATCTATCCGTGAGTTTCTATCGAACAAAAGCTTATTCTAGGACCGCAAGCAACTTTTTCGCATTTTCAGAGGATTAAGTATTGTGCAAACTAATTGCTATAGACAAAGGTTATTGACGGGGGAATGATTACTGTAGCATAACTTGCTCTTCGTATACATTATGTAAATAAGCAAATAGTAGCCAAAAACTGCTCCCCGGGAACACCAACTTTCGATCAAAAGATCTGGCTCAAAAACCCAAAAGTCCTACCCAGGTGCATACACACGTACATTGTGTAGGTCACCGCATTGCCTCCTCCCTTATCTACACACCCGAGGTCGATACTGCCGCAGTCATTGTTGCCACACTACCAGTGGAAATGGTAGAGGGAACCTTATTCTGCTCTGCTCTGAAGACGTTAAGAAATCCGTGACCACCACAGAAAGTATTCTTGTCGCCAGTGCAAGGTGTGTCGCAACTTGTTTGGTTGTTTGCCCAGGTGCCTCCAACATAGCCGCTACACCAGCACTGATTTCCGTTCTGCACGCCTGCAAATTCGAATGCGCGTCGGTAACAGCTCTGTTTGCATTTGGGAATAGTCAATGTCGCATCTCCGTTCGGGTTCATATTCTGTTCGAGGATCGGAAACTTGGGATCTTCAACGTAGCAGCCCAAATCCGTCCACGCGGTTGGGGAAGGTGCTAATGTAGCGGCAGTTGTCGTCGTAGATGATACTGTGGAGGAGGAAGAAGTTGTCGTCGGTTTTGTGGCGTTGAACTTCGTCTCGGACAGGATGCAATATGAGACCCATTCATACCATGGTGTGCAATCGAGGCCGATAGAAGGATTCCATGTCTTGAACTCTTCGAGCGTGATGCCGAAATACGTGCGCACGGTATCGCAAGATGCGCCCAAGTCGTTGTCGTACCATTCGATGCAGTCTTTTACAGTTTCTGGGTCCGTCTGGTACGATGGATAGCCAGTTGAGAAGACTTGTTGCGCGAGCAAAACGAAGGGAAGCAGCAAATATTTTTTCATTGTGAAAGACGGCAAGATTTAGACGAGCGCGGTGGCAAGCATGGATGTGTATCGCACAAAGGAGATGAAAGTAGACTTGGGATCTCTGTCAACAGAAAAGAGGACCAACATATGGGATACCAATTGAGTAGTCTTTTTCCCCCCCTGTCCATCTAAATCATAGTAGCATACCTCGCCACCTCGCATAACACAGAACCCTGTTACTGTATGGTAGCGAGTCTCGCTGTTTACCTTTCCAAATAACTACGTCGTCGCTAATTACAGCCTCATCTCCTGACTTACACCTTCAGCTAGTGCTTTGATCAGATTGAAAAGTTTAATTTCAGCTTCGCTGTCTCACAGTTTTAGTAATGATCAAATTGGAAGGTGAGAACTGAAAATTTGCTTTACGCCGCTACAGTGCTGCTTACCGTGAGATAACAATCATCTATAGTTACGCCGTCGCAATACATGTCCGCATCTCCTGATGTACATTATGGTAGGTGATGGATGCCTAGCGTGGGTCCGTGCATTGGCCGGACACATGATGCTCAACCATACCCTCACAGAGTCAGTGCATCGTGCACAAGACCATACTGTAACATCCACCGATCTAATGCCATTGTGGCACAACAAATTGATTGGTAACTCGAATTGAGCGTAAATTCAATTCCTTCCCTTCCTGCATTTGCTATTACGGTTCGAAACCCAGTCGGTGGCATGGTAACTTTTCACCTATTTCCTCGGCTGCCTTACGAGCTAAGGGCCAAGATATGGGAGTTTACAGTTGAGCCTCGTACTGTAGAACTTGAATGGAAGCACCGAGACCCTCGCTACTACCGCCGGCCGTTCTTTACGTCGCCTACACCAGTGCCAGCAATCCTCCAGGTCTATCGCGAAGCACGATACTCAGGACTGTACCAAATGTCCTTCTGTTCTGATGTTTTACTCCCAAGTAAGGGTCCACGGTAAGAACTTAATATCGCGGGATGATGTCCTAATCACACTGATACTGATGTTGAAGATCAGATATGTTTGGGTGAACACTGAAATCGACATAATTGATATCGGAGAGTTTCCTTTCCAGTGCTTTCAGTCAATTGCCCATCTTATTCGTCGATTAAAGTTCACTCGTAAGGAAAGTGACGAGATCTTCTTTCATTGGGAGGTGGAGGATGTAAGATTGTTTGTTAATGTCAAAGAGATACATATTGTATGTGCGGATGGTTTAGCGGCATGGGTGGATGCCTTAGAATATCACTATTGGCCGTGCGGCGACGATAACGTCTTTTTCATCGACCCAGATAACAGCGACAGAGTGTTCAGAGGGAATAAGGGGCTTGATACAATTGCGGATATGTATGACACGTAGTGGCGAAGAGTAGGCAATGTGCGAATAAGATATGTGCTTCCGCCTCGTTAGCGACTAAAATGTAATCATCGTATACTGTCAAGAGACGCAAAACATATATCTGGGTTACGAAACATGACTAGAAAGTTCTAATTCAAATATCTCTTAAAGAATCCGACCATCCCACGACCCAACCCTCAAACCTGACCGCTTCCGACCTCTTATACATCAACTCACACAACAGCGAAGAAACATCTTATACTCAGACTTTCTGCATGCCTCTTCCTCCACAACTCACCGCACGATCATTAGTGTATTTGTATGACCTGAATACATGAAAATGACGTGCGGCCGCGTTGTCATCAGCAGTAGGGGTAGGGTTACGGTAAAAACCGTTGAGAAATGTTCGAATTTCAGCCGCAGCATCAAACCCGGCAGCTCTTCCTTTATTTGCTGTCTCCGCCCAGTCCACAGTTCTCCATTGCTCGTTGGTTGCGGGATTGTTGCCCAAGCTCTTTGTGTAGACGGGCATTCTCATCCTCCCTCGAGCTGCTTCAATAAGGTGGTCGCCATGATCACCAGCACGTGCCTTATTGATATCGTCGCGTACGCGGTCAAATTCTTCAAAAACACCTTCGGGAGCCAAATGGTTCTTCTTCTGATGAACAAAGTTGACCTATAGGTACTTCAGTTAGTGTGGTATCTCAGATTTTCTGCCATGATAAGTGCACTTACCCGATCCCCAAGTTTCATAATGTAGTCATTCCATTCCCATACGTTCCCCTTCATGGCTTTGCTGTCTGGCCGTCAGATATACTGAAATAACTCTCTATAATAACGTCGCTGTTACAATCTAGGTGATTCCGTGATAGATAACACTCATGAAATAGGTGTATATGCAGCAAATACGAAAAGAGTGTCATTTGCGAGTTGTGCGTACTTAGCTGGAAAGTTCATGAAACGGCCCCGCTCTTGATATTTCTGATAACATTTCTTCGCCGTTTCCACTTCGTTGAGTCGGCCATTGTCCTTATAGACAGCATGATTCGCATCTGTCCATGGTGTTCGCTCACGGGCCGACCTCATAAACTCCATGAGTTCGCCGTAATTGCAACGTCCACCAGGTCGAGAGCCTGCACATGCTCGGTAGTCATCTATCCTATGTTTAGTATACGTCATCAAATAGTGTTTGATACCTGAGTCAAACTTGAGTGCAAAACGCGCTATCAACTAACCGTTTCTGCAGTTCCTATTGCCATGTTGATCGTCCCAATCCATGCATTTAAATCCAATTATTCGATCCCCAGGGTCAACCAGACTGTCTATCTCGTATGCCTGAAACAAGTGTACGCGCTCAAGACAACCCTGGTACCCTCCAGCCAACACAGTTGTAGAGAGGTACAAAAGTGAGATAGATAGTTGCAGCAGCATAATAATTATTCTCAAGATAAGCACTTGAGAGGATAATGATGATTGAGCGAAGGACAGAGGCTGCCTACAAAGGAGCGAGGCAAAACAGTTGGCAAATCCTAGCAAGAATGGGGGAGTAATCGAGAGTCGGAAATGTTGAGGAATTCACAACACATAACTGTTGCGACTAGGTCACCTGAAAACATCAATTGATTGATATAGGACGAACTCATCTCAGAAACACTGTATTGTGCGTTATCTACAATAAACGAAAACCGCCCGCACGTCTACATGACTCTCGCACCCTGTAGATTTAGGCCCTGAAAATATTCCAGGATTTAATTCGGGTTTCTGACACTTGCGTTCTAGATTCTAGTGCTGTGCCACATGATGGGTTCCACCTAGGTTGAACTGTGCGGTAGGGCGAATTCTGGTACCGTGCCGCGCTGTGCCACAAACGATTATCCCACAACTTTATTGCTTACTGCATGCTATCCCAAGAGACATAGAAACAATCTCCGTGGTTTCGACCGAGGAGGATTGGAAGGTAGACAGATTGAGCGCGGACTACAGGGAAAATTGTTGTCCATTGATACAACTAGGTATACGAACCCTGCCCTTCGTTGGCCGCTCCTGCGCGCTAGCTACAACGTAGTTACCAATGCGTGTAACTGCTTACAGTGGATATTGAGAAATATATGGTAAGAGGTATCTATTTTGGTAGTTTGGTACTTGCTCAAAAAACTTCGTCCATCTCTTTGAGCAGATTAAAAGGTCTATCGCAGGAAAACCCCGTCAAACTCTACCATCTCTATCTGCATTTTTCTGAAGGCGCTCTTCTCTGTCTTTATTGTGTCTTTCGGGTCAAAGCATTTCACCATGAAGGTCTTGCTGTACCGCTTTCTTCCCCATGTTTTGCTCCTGGGAAGTGCAGTGTAAGTAATGATTCATGGGGTTGTTGAGGTTATACCAGGCCAAATTCGTGGATGGCTGTATATACACACTCTAACACCACTTGCCAGATCTTCAAGTTCAAATGCTGGGTTATCCCTCCGAGCAGATGGAAGCGACGACCTCGAGGAATGGCTAGCAGCAGCCCAACGAGAGAACAGTAATGCCCGCAAGCGATGCCCTATATCATGCAGCAAAACCAACGACACCTCTTCTAGAGCAGATTGGTTTTTGTATTCAGATGCTGAGAGACTGGCAGTCTGTAATGAGACTATGCTCATCGATATGGTTGTCCAGAACGCCGAAGCTGATATAGAGGGCAAAGTAATCACCCGGGCTTGTACTGCCGACTACGAATCTGTGATTAAACCGGCATTTATTGCTGAAGAAGAAAAGGCCTCTCTCTGCACGACAGCCAACCGAGTATTAACGAATGCGTCAGTTTATTTACATCAGCCAACGGCAAGCGACAGTGAATTTTCAAATAATCACCTGTTGTCCGCTGGGCTTCAGATAGCGAATCATCTCGCACTCCAGATACCATCTTGCAACCACAATTCCATGGAGTTTGCGTACTCCCAATCGCTAGCCATCGGTCTCTTCGCCGGGACTGAGGTTCACCAGCACGGTCTGACTTCAGATGTATTGGGGAAGTTCCTCGAACATGCACAAGCCAACATGATTTCAAAAACGACCATTGTGCAGCTCTGTGGAGCTAAAGGTCGTGGGGCCGACTACAACATTGGAATAGTTGCGACCACTGCAAAAAACTTGCCATTCGTACAAAAAGCTATCAATATTTGGTCAAGTGGGGAGTGCATACCTACTGGGGCCAATACTGGTGAGCCTTGGATGCAAGTCACTATTCGTACTCCAAGTCTGCTCGACGAGATTCCCGGCAACAACACCAATTCTACATCGCAACGTCTGAGCAATTCCCTCGCAAATTTGGGGAGGAGGGCCCACCTTTCTGTCAGAGCCGATTGCAAAACAGCCGAAGTGCAGTCAGGTGATGGCTGCTCCGCCGTTGCCAGCCGGTGCGGTATCAGCCTGTCGGACCTCGAAAAGTATAATCGCGATAATCTTTGCAACACTCTCGTCAAAGATGAAGTAGTTTGCTGTGGGAGTGGCACATTACCCAACACTCTTCCACCCGGAAATAGCGATGGCACATGCAAGACGAGAGAGGTCGTGTCAGGGGATGACTGCACCACACTGCCTGCCAAATGCGGCATCAGTTCAAATGACTTTAAGAAGGCCAATAACAGGGGCACGAATTTCTGCAACAATCTCCTTGAGGGGCAGCAGGTTTGCTGCACGGACGGCAAGTATCCTGACTTGAAGCCTAAGCCCGACGCCGACGGCAACTGTGCGACATATCTCACGAAGAAGGATGATAGCTGCTCCAAGATTGCCGTTGCTCGCGATCTCAATGTCACCGATCTTTTGGATTTCAACCGTGATACATGGGGCTGGAATGGCTGCAAACCGGAGGTTTTCTACCCCGATTTCCTGATGTGCGTCAGCAAAGGCACTCCACCTATGCCCGCAATCGTTCCCGTATGTACCATCCCTCAAAATGACATCGGTCATGAATCCTCAAAACTGACAAACACTTGATAGAACGCGGACTGTGGCCCAACGGTAAGAGAGCTTTAGATCGTAGCTCGAATTTTACTAAAGGATTACAGAAACCAGATACTGTGAAACCGCCTTCGGGAACGAACATAAGCATGCTCAATCCCTGCCCATTGAATGTATGTTGTAACATCTGGGGTCACTGTGGTCTGTCCGATGATTTCTGCGTCGTTAGTAAGTCGGAAACTGGGGCCCCTGGAACTTCTGCCCCAGGAAAGAACGGATGTAAGTTATATCTTCCTTGATCGTGGGTGCTTAAATCAGTCTCCGAGACTAACACTGGTGACCAAGGCGTCAGCAACTGCGGTAGAGACATCATTAAAGGCAACGCGCCAGAGAAAAAGATCAAGGTTGCGTATTATGAATCATGGAACTTCAACCGAAAGTGCCTGAACATGCGCGTTACTTCAATTCCTTCCGAATGTACGTATCCATATTCTCAAAATGTCTTGTCGTGTAGAAACAAGGCTTCCACTCTACGTATCCACTTTCAAGAGCCGCACTGACTTGATTCTCCATGGTCTAGATACACACATCCACTTCGCATTCGCGAATGTCACACGAGGAACCTACAAACCTGAAATCACTGATGAATCCACAAAGCTCGAATTTGAGGATTTCAAGAAAATGAAGAATGTCAAGAAGATCATCTCCTTTGGAGGATGGGCGTTTAGCACTGAGCCTGGAACGTTCAACATTCTTCGCGAGGCCGCTCAACCGGCTAACCGCGAGACATTTAAAAATAACCTCATCAGCTTCATGAACGAACATAATTTGGACGGCATCGATCTCGACTGGGAATACCCAGGGGTAGGTTATTCCATGTTTTCTTTCTTTCTCTCGTACCTGGGCTTGCTCTCTGTGACGTCTTTCATCATGTAGACTAACTCGGAACTTCTTTGTGCGCAGGCCCCGGATATCCCCACCATTCCTAGTGATGACCCCGTAAATGGCATGAACTACTATCGACTGCTATCCAGCCTAAAGTCTTCCGTCGGACCCGATAAGTCCGTGTCCTTCGCAGCCCCAGCTTCCTACTGGTACCTCAAGGCGTTTCCCATCAAAGACATGGCAAAGGCCCTGGACTACATCATCTACATGACGTACGATTTGCACGGCCAATGGGATTACGACAATAAGTGGACATCCCCCGGTTGCCCTACCGGCAACTGTCTAAGGTCACACGTTAACGAGACGGAAACAAAAGAGGCCCTTTCTATGATCACGAAGGCGGGTGCGGATTCTGGGAAAGTGGTAAGTTCTTCATTTTATACGGTTTGATACAGAGCTTCAGAAATATTAACAGAAAATTTCCAGGTTGTTGGCGTTGCCAGCTACGGTCGTTCTTTTAAAATGGAACAGTCTGGTTGCGACTCTGAAGACTGCAAATTCACTGGCTCCCCTAGAGTATCCAATGCGTACAAAGGTCGCTGCACAGACACGGGCGGATATATTTCCAACGCTGAGATTCAAGAAATTATCAGTAGAGGCAACGTGCAAAAGAAATATACGAAGGAGGGCTCCAATATCCTCGTGTTCAACGACACCGAGTGGGTGGCCTACATGGACGACGAGATGAAGGCCTCGCGGTCTAAATTCTACGACGAGTATAACTTTGCCGGCACTACGGATTGGGCTATAGATTTGCAGAGATTTTGGGAGTACGTCGGACTCGCTCGCTTGTTGCTTTTTCACGGACATGTACGCTGACAATATGTAGTGGTGATGATGGCAGCGATGATGACGACGAGGAGGAAGAAATCAACGACAAATATTGGGCGGCATGCGAGGGACAGTACTCGACGATCCAGCAACTAAAAGACCGCAAAGACTCTATACCTGGTCATTGCATGGAGCAATACATTGCGGATGTTCAGGTTGCAATCCTCGATGGCGCGTTGAAGAAGTACAAGAGTCTTGTCGACAGCGACTACGACAAGAAGTTTAGCATCTACGAAAAATACGTCAAGAGTCAAATACCGGGTCAGATCAACAACTTCATGGCGTCGGACAAGGTCGACAAGTATTTCAAATGTAGGTCGGAGATCCTTCTTTCTACCCGGCTTGTTTACTGACTTTACTTCCAACCCGTAGGCACTGATTATAAATCTGTGGGTACTTGCTGCAGGGACTGCCGATTTGGCGGGTCCTGCCTCGATGGCTGTATCAAGGGGGCGGACTGCAAAGGTGGAAAGGGCGACTATCCGATGGACAAATGCCCCAAGATGGAGTTCCCACCCAAAGCATTGAGCACCGACTACATCCCGAACGCGACTTTCAGCTTCACCGACGAGAGCGGCTTCTACAAGGACATCAGCGACAGCTTCGGAATCGACAAAGAATGGATCTCCATTGGCAAGCGGCACATGCGCACCAACAACGGCTGCCAGTATGCGGGCAAAGACGTGAACGAGTGCCTCGAGAAAAACAGCAACTATTTCCGCAATTATCCGCTCGCGAGTGGCAATATCAAGATTTTCAATCCAAAAGATATTATAGGTGATTCGTATCCCAAGGCAAACGACATGCTCAGCCGCTTTCGGGACATGCAAGTCGCTGCCGTATGGGACGAAGAGGTTGTAGCGTCAGACATGGTCGACGCCATGTCGCTGCCGGTCTTATCGACCGAGGAAGCCGTGGCTTCGATGGAGAAGATTGTGGAGAAGGCAAACGAGATCGAGAAGAAGGAACGTGAAGAGATGATTCTTTTATTCATCACGAGCGTTTTGTTTTTCATTCCTTTCGTGGGTAACGCGGCGGGGGCGGCGGGTTTGACGGCTGTGCGGACGATTGCAAGGCTAATTGGCAGCGTGGGTGATGCCGCCATCACCATCTACGATATTGTTAAGAATCCGGAAGGTGCATTTTTAGCCGTGTTTACATACGTGGCTGGCGCGGGAGTTGGACGTGGTGGATTTAGGAACGCAGCAAATTCGAGGCGAAGTATTCCGACGAAGGATATTGATGGTATGGGCAACGTGAAGACGAAGCTGAACGATATCGATGGATTGAGGGGAATCATGTGCCCTATCTGAGAGGGGGATGACGCACTTGACAGGTTTGTTATGGCGTTTTTGATAACTGAAGATTGTGTGTCATTCGATGTTCAACGGCTGTTAGGCTCGACAAATCGAGAGTGAAGTAAAAAGAATTTTCCGAAGTGGTAGGGTGATGATATTCAAATACGGAATCCTCTCGAAATCTTCTTAGTAGGGAAATTTTTCTAAGACCTAGTCGTATACGCCTATAACGAACCTAGAACAAGAAGCAATATGGTAGGCATGGCGCAGTCCTCGTATATTGGTAGGAAACTACTGCTATGTAATACTATGGTCAATACAGTCGTACCCAGATGATCGCAGACTACTTCTCGCCGCTGCCACATATAACAATTGGCCGGTGTTCATCTAATACGACTAAGCGGTGTTGATGTGCGTAGTTATATTGGTGCCTTTCATCGGTTACAGGGCCACCCTAAATGTCAAAAACCATTAAAAAAATCAGCTCCACTTGCCCAATTTAGTGATACACCTCTTATACATTATTATATGTATTTTACTAGTAAATTTTACCTAGAGTAATATAATTAGATGTTATGACGTTATTAATTCTACATGCTTTTTTATATATAATTTTTTGTAGATGTATATGTAAAGCATTTTTATATATATTTTAACTATCTATCTATAAAATCTATATAAAATTTACTTAAAAAAGAGCCCTTTAATAATCCTAGCAAGAATTATAGTAAAATACGCTTGAATTTAGCCTTAAAATTTATATATATTAAACTAAAAGAAAGGTTATATAGTAGAAAGTAGGGGGGGGGGGGGGGGCAAAAGTAGGAGATATATACCTAAAAATTATAACGTATTTACTAATTTAGTGTACCAAAGCGTAGATATATTATATTCTAAAATAGGTAAAGATACAGGCTAGAACTATAATATTTTTAAATTAATTGCACTAGGGTAGTAAATAGGTATAGATTAGGTTAGGGTTAGGTTTAATTATATAATACCCTAACCTTAACCTAACTTATACTTATTTTTTATACGCTAGTAATAGGTATAAGTTAGGTTAAAATTATATAGGCTAATAGTAATAGTTAGGTTAGCTTACTAAAACTTTAGCCCTAACCTAACTTTTTTTAATTTATTTAAATTTTAATTTTTTAAAGTAGTTTCTTTTAATTTAATTAGTATATAACTATAATAACTATCTATAATAAAAAAATCCTTATAAAAATATATATTTATATATAATTTATTATATATAAAAAGTATACCTAGGAGTTAAGTAACGTAGGTTATAAGCGAGCTAATTACACAAGTAAGCTAATTACTCTACTAAGCCCGCACTAGATTACTCTATAAAATATGCGATATACTATAGAATTTAGATAAAATAGTATTCTACGACCCCTCTACATAATCTATAGATGTATCTACTATAGTTTTATAAGTTTACGCGTTATACCTAGTCTTACTATATTACCTATAGCGTCTTTAAAATAGCTTACCTAGTTTAGTACGCCTACTTTTTTTTACCTTTTTACTATTACTACGCGCCTTAAATTCTTATAGAAAGGCTAATTACTATTTTTTTTTAGCTATTAATACTCTTTAATCCTAAATACGCTTTTTTTTATATAATTTATATTACGTAGTAGCTTTATTAGCTACTTAAAGCTTAGTATTTTTTTTTACGCTAATACTAGCTTATACGTAATTATAGCTACGCCTTTTACTAGCTTTTTAAACGCCTTAACTATAAATATTAAAAAGCTATCTATATACTTTTAAATCCTCTACTTTACTAGCGTTAATTATAATCTAAATTCTAGAGTATTTTTTAGCGTCTATAACTACTAGAAGTCCTTATTAATAATAGGTAGTAAAGGTATATAAAGCTTAATATTAAGCTTTAATATTACTACGTCTAAGTTAAAAAAAACTAAGCTAATACCTTAAAAGCTTTTTTAGATATTTTTTTTAGTAATTAAAGCTTTAAAAGTAGTAATAAAGTAAGGTAGAAACTTAGTTTTTATAATATAGGTAATCTAGTTACGTATTAGATTTTTAGCTTAGCGCCTATACGCTTTTTTTAATAAAGTAAAATACCTTATATTAAAAGGCTATAAAAAATAGAATAAGTAAGTAGGCATATAGAGTGTAATAATTTTGTTAGCCTTATAATAATTTTAGAATTTAAGTAAGTTATAGCTTTTATAGTTATTAATAATAAGTAGATATATAGCACTAATAATACGCTTTTTTATATATTTATTAAAGTGCTTTAGCTACTATAAACTAAGCTTATTTATTATTTAGCTATTTTTAGAGACTATAATAACCTAGTTAAAGGATAGATTCTTTTCCTTATACTAGGCGGAGAGGTAGTGCTTACCTTAAAAAATAATAAAAGGTAGAATTACCTAGCCTATTATATTAATACCTTAAATAACTATAGCCTACTTCTAGTTACCCTATTATACGCTTTTTAGTTATTTTTAATATTTAGAGCCTATAACTACTACTTTAGTTAATATTATACCTATTATAAAGCTAGACTTATTAAAATTATAGGTGTTTTTATTCTAGATGCTATACTTAGATTTTATATTCTTTATAAGCTAGAACTAGCCCTATATAACTTTTAGATTTTTATAAAGGGCTTTTTTATAGTTATACTTTTAATTAAACTTTATTATAAGCTTTAGCTAGCGCTTAATAAAGTTTATAGCCTAGTTTTAGCCTACTAGTTTTAAGCTACGCTTAGCCTATAAAGAATTAGCTTTATCTACTATAGTAGTAAGCTAAGATAGAAATTTTTAAGCGTCTAGGTTAAGTATATTCTAAAAAAGCACCTGCTTTTCTATCTTTAGAAGATTAATTAAATTAGGCGCGTAATTGCGTTAAAAGGTAGTTCTAGTATATTATATACTTAGTATACTTTAAGGTACGTTATAGATTTATATAGCGCGTTATTAAAATAGTGTTACGTTTTATTTAATAGCCTAAAGTATAAGCTATATTTTAGCTTTTTTTAATTCTAATAGCTAAGTAGGTTATTAAAATATTAAAAAAACTATTAGTTAATAGTATACTTTAGTATAGGCTTAGTAGAGTAATTAGCTTACTTATATAATTAGCTTACTTATAACTTATATTATAAGCTTTTAAAGTATAAATATAAAAAGTATAAATATAAAAGATATGTTAATTTTTTTTAAGTTATTTTTTTTTTATAAAATTACTATTTATATTATTTAGAGGGTAGTTAAACTAATTAAAAAGCTTATATAAATTATTAACTTTATTATATAGTAGTTTATTACTAATAATAGTTAGATTTCTAATTAATACTTTTTTATTACTATATAAGTACTTTAATATTATAATTTACTATACTAATTAAGCTAAAAAGTAATACTATTAATTTTTAATAATATTTTTTATAATATTAAAAACGCGCTTAATTATAACTTTTATAATTAATATTATTAAAATATCTTTTACTACTTTAGTTTAAGCTAATAAATAGGTATAGTATACCTAGGGGTTAAGTATAGATTAGGTTAGAGTTATATAACTTATAGGTATAGGTTAAGTTAAAGTTATATAAGCTAATAGTAATAGTTAGGTTAGGGCTAGAGTCTTAGTAAGCTAACCTAACTATTACTATTAGCCTATATAACTTTAACTTAACTTATACCTAACTTCTAAGTATACTTTTTATATATAATAAATTATATATAAATATATATTTTTATAAAGATTTTTTTATTATAGATAGTTATTATAGTTATATACTAATT
>KZ805300.1:1031051-1045258 GCA_003073855.1 Periconia macrospinosa
TTTTAATTCTAATAGCTAAGTAGGTTATTAAAATATTAAAAAAACTATTAGTTAATAGTATACTTTAGTATAGGCTTAGTAGAGTAATTAGCTTACTTATATAATTAGCTTACTTATAACTTATATTATAAGCTTTTAAAGTATAAATATAAAAAGTATAAATATAAAAGATATGTTAATTTTTTTTAAGTTATTTTTTTTTTATAAAATTACTATTTATATTATTTAGAGGGTAGTTAAACTAATTAAAAAGCTTATATAAATTATTAACTTTATTATATAGTAGTTTATTACTAATAATAGTTAGATTTCTAATTAATACTTTTTTATTACTATATAAGTACTTTAATATTATAATTTACTATACTAATTAAGCTAAAAAGTAATACTATTAATTTTTAATAATATTTTTTATAATATTAAAAACGCGCTTAATTATAACTTTTATAATTAATATTATTAAAATATCTTTTACTACTTTAGTTTAAGCTAATAAATAGGTATAGTATACCTAGGGGTTAAGTATAGATTAGGTTAGAGTTATATAACTTATAGGTATAGGTTAAGTTAAAGTTATATAAGCTAATAGTAATAGTTAGGTTAGGGCTAGAGTCTTAGTAAGCTAACCTAACTATTACTATTAGCCTATATAACTTTAACTTAACTTATACCTAACTTCTAAGTATACTTTTTATATATAATAAATTATATATAAATATATATTTTTATAAAGATTTTTTTATTATAGATAGTTATTATAGTTATATACTAATTAAATAAAAAAAAACTATTTTAAAAAATTAAAATTTAAATAAATTAAAAAAAGTTAGGTTAGGGCTAAAGTTTTAGTAAACTAACCTAACTATTACTATTAGCTTATATAACTCTAACTTAATCTATACTTATTACTAGCGTATAAAAAATAGGTATAAGTTAGGTTAAAGTTAGGGTATTATATTATTAAACCTAACTTTAACTTAACTTATACCTATTTACTACTCTAATACTATATTTACTATTTTTTTTATAATAAAGCTTTTTATAGTATAGAACTCTAAAATATAAATTTTTAAAATATAAATTTTAAAAATATAAACTTTTAAAATATAAACTTTTAAAGTATAAGCTTTTAAAGTATAAATATAAAAGGTATAAATATAAAAGGTATATTAACTTTTTTTTAGTTATTTTTTTTTATAAAATTACTATTTATATTATTTAAAAAGTAATTAAACTAATTAAAAAGCTTATATAAATTATTAATTTTATTATATAGTAATTTATTAGTAGTAATAGTTAAATTTTAATTAATACTTTTTTATTATTATATAAGTACTTTAGTATTATAATTTACTATACTAATTAAGCTAAAAAGTAATATTATTAGTCTTTAATAATATTTTTTATAGTATTAAAAATATACTTAACTATAACTTTTATAATTAGTATTACTAAAATATTCTTAGCTACTTTAGTTAGTTAAAAATATTAATTTTTATTATCTTTTTACTAGCTTAGTATATTTTACTTAGTACTTTTTTTTATATATAAAGTATTAAAATAGTTTTTACTTTTTTAATAAGTAAAGTTTATTTTTATTTTATTATTTTATATAAGTAGTTAAAAAATATTATTAGATAACTTTTATTATAAAAATAAATTTTTTTAAAACTATTTATTTTTATATAATTAGAAAAACCTTTAAAGTAAATTTAATAAAGTATTTTTTTAATTATTTACTATATTATATTAACTAATATAGTTAAAAAATTACTAATAGTAGTTATATTTATTTTATAAGTTTTAAATAGAATTTTTTAAATTTATTAGTATATTACTATAATAAATATCTATAATAATATACTTTATAAACTATAAGCTTTTAAGCTAAATTTAAAA
Source organism: Periconia macrospinosa (assembly GCA_003073855.1). Taxonomy (NCBI): domain Eukaryota; kingdom Fungi; phylum Ascomycota; class Dothideomycetes; order Pleosporales; family Periconiaceae; genus Periconia; species Periconia macrospinosa. The sequence goes on from KZ805300.1 coordinate 1,032,951, forward strand.
CTAATATAATATTAAATAAATATCTACACTTTTAATTAGTTTTTAAATAATATTTATTAAGCTTTACTTTACTTTTATTTACTATAGTATAAATAGCTATTAGCTAATTAGTATAGTTTATATTATTATTTTTATTAAATCTTTTTTCTATTACGTTTAAAAAGTTAAAAAGTTTATTATATATAAGTTATATAAATAGAATTTAAAGCTTATTAGTCTAACTTAAAAAAAGTATTACTAATTTAAATTTTTAAAGTATATTTATAATAAGCTTTAAGTAGTACTATTTAGTAGCTATAAGTTAAAGCTTTTAAAAGTTTCTAAAATTAATATCTATACTATTATTTTTTTTTAAATACTAGTAGTATAAATAGTTATTTTTATTATAATTCTTTTTATTAACTACTTATTAATATATTTCTATAACTTTAGTATATACTTATATATATTAAATATAAAGTTCTATTTTATTTTAATATTACGTATAATAATTAATTATTACTTTAGTAGTAGGATACTTTATAATATAAAAAAGTATTTAAAATATTAAAATACTATATTAATTACTATATAAATAGCGCTAATTTTAAAATTAGTTAATTTATAATAACTATTTATAATAAATATAGTGTATATACTTTATAAAGTAAGTTAGGTATAAATATAATAGTTTATACTTTTTAAATATATTACTTTTATAATTAGTTTTTCTTTTTTAAGTTATTTAAAGCTATTAGTTTTAAATACTAAATAATATTTTAGATAATAAAGTTAATAATATAAGCTAAGTATAGTATTATATTTTTTTATACGTTTTAGCTAATATTCTACTTTTAAAGTTTACTTTTTAATATTTTTATAAAAGTACTATTATTACCTATATTATTATATATAATACTAAAAAGTTATTAAATTATTATTATTTATAAAAGTATATTTAAAAGCTCTACTACTATAGAAATACTAGTATACTATCTATAAATAAAGATAAAATTAAGTAATTTATCCTAAAGCCTCTAATTTAATATAATATATATTACTTTAATAGCTAGAAAGCTAATATAATTATTAGTAGACTAAGTATTACAAGTAATTAATATTTTAGTAGTAGAGGGAAGGTTATTAAAAAATTACTATTTAGCTAATTTAAATTACTTTTAAAAAATAACTTTAAATTTATATTTAAAAATTTAAAGTATATTTAGTTATAAAAATTAGAAAAATTACTAAAAGAATAGTTACTTAACTATATAAAAGAACTAGTTATTATTAATTATTATTTATATAAGCTTTTATTTAAAAGCTATAGTAGTTTATATAAAAATAGGCTTTTATATATAATTATTTTAAAGTTAAAGTATAATTATAAGTATACTTAATTTATTATATACTACTATAGTAGTAATTTTATATATATATAAATTAAAATAGTTTAGTAGATATTTAGTACTAATTTTACCTAAATTTAAATATTATATTATAAACTTATAGTTATAGTAGTATATTTATAAGTAACTACTAGTAATATTTATAGCTTTACTAAAAGCTTTTTATACTTAATTAATATAAATATATAAATTTTAGTAAAAATACTAACCTATAAACTTTATAGCTTATTATATTTTTTTTTACTAACTTACCTAAGCTATAACTATAGCTTTATATTTTTTTATATATTTATTTTTTAATTATAAGTACTATATAAGTATAATATTTATAGTATTTTTATTTTATATATACTAAAAAGCTTTAACTTTTAATAAGTTAAAAAATTAAAAAAATTTAATAGTAGTAGTTTTTAGTATTTTAGTAATTAAAAATAATATATCTATAATAAATATCTATAATAAAGTAGCTATTAGTAGTAGTAAAAAATATAATAGTAAAAAAAATAAGTATAATATAATATATACTTTTAAAAATAGATAAAGTTAATAGTAAAAATACTATAAAAAAGTACTATAAAATATTATAAAGTATTATAAAAAGTTTAATTATAATTTTTAAAAATAAAACTTATTTTATTTTATATATAGTTTTAAAATTATTACTAAAAATTACTTAAAAATTAAATTTTATATTTACTATTTAGAATATATAATAAACTACTATTAATAAATATTAATATATTATAAATTATATAAGTTATATAATTATAATATAGGTATTTATAAAAACTAACTTTTATTAGTATAGTATATATATAGTAAAACTTAATTATTAAAGCTATTAAACTTAGTTTTAAAACTTTAGTACTTTTTATTTTTATATTTTTTTTTTAGTAAGCTTAGTATTAATTTTAGACTTATAATTAATTTTTTTTTATACTTATTTTTATTATAACTTTTAAAATATAAAGTATTATAATTATAAAACGTTTTATTTTTAATAGTAATAAGTATTAATTTATATAATTTAAGTATATTAGTATTAATACTATAATAAAAAGCTATAATAAATAACTTACTACTAATTTATATTTTATATTATTACTAACTTTTTAGTAGAAAACCTAGCTATAAAGTTTTACTACTTTTTTTTTTTTATTTTAAAGTCTAACTATTTATATTTAGTTTTACTTTATTATTTTAGTACTTTTATTTTATAATTTTTTTTAAAATATTACTAATATTAAGTAGTTAAAAATCTAAATAGTTATTAAAAGTAATTTTTTTTTTATTAGTAAATAGATTTTTTTTTTAATAGCTAATTAAATTTTACGCTAATTAACTTTATAGTATATTTTAGTTTATTTATTATAAACGTACTTAAGTTTAGTTTTTAGCTACTTAACTATATTTTATTAGTATAAAGTTTAAGTATAAGCTAAAAATAATAAGTAATACTTATAAAACTTTTTTTTTTTTAGAAATATTTTTTTATAAGTTTCTAAAGCTTAATTTTTATCTAAATTTTTTTATTATCTTTAAATAAAGTAATATAATTTTTAAAAGCCTAGACTTTTTTTTTAAAGTATTATTAAGTAGAGTAGTTACTAGTATTAGCTTTTTTATATATTTTTTATTTTTTATTATAATATATAGCTACCTTTCTAGTATAGATAATATATATAAATTTATTAAAAATACTTTTATATTTAGCTTTAAAATTTATAGGTTAACTAATTTAATTTCTAAAAGCTTTATATTATATAATTACTTAATTAATTTTATTTTATTTAAAAATAAAGTACTAATAGTATTAATAATAAATAACTATAATAATAATATATAATAAATATTTTAGTAAGTTTAAATTACTTTTTTTTTTTAAAACTAACTAGAATTATAATTTTACTTTTTTTAGTAGGGTTATTTTTAATTATAAAGTTATTTATAATATAAATATATTATTAGGCTAAGTATAAAAGTAGATTTAAAGGTAAGTAGGTTATAGTTATATAATAAAGAAGGAAAAATTAGCTACTACTTATTATAAAGTATAGTATATAGACTACTAAAAATTTTTTATAAGTAAAATACTAAAAAATAGTTTATATACTACTTTACTCTATTTCTACCTACTTACTTACCTATACTATATATATATATATATATATATATACTTATATAACTACCTACTATAATAATATACTACTACTATATATTTTACTATTAGTTTTTACTACTTTTATTTATAACTAATTTTATTTTAAAGTAATTATATAAAAAAAAAATCTTTTTACTATATAAAAAAAAAATAGTATTTAATTATAACTACTAAGTAGTATATATTTATTATAAATTTTTATTATAGTTTTTTATTACTAATAGTATATAAATATATTAAAATAGCTTATATAAAAAAAGCTAAAATTACTAAAGCTTTATTAAAAAAAATCTAGCTATAAAAGCTATATATAAAGCTTCTATTTTTTTTATAAAAGCTAAAGTTTCTAAAAAAAAAAAAAAAAAAATTTAGGTAGTAAGTACTAGAAATTATATTTATAAATTATACTAATTTATTATAGCTAAAGCTATATATAAAATTTAGAAATATTAAAAAATTTATAATTTACTTATATATAAGCTATTTTTCTAGCATTTTATTTAAAAAATTATTAATAATATTATAAATAAAAATAATATATAAGTATAGTTATTTATACTTAGTATATTATAAAAAGCTTTTAAAGCTTTTTTTATTAGTATTATAAAAGTATTATAGGTAGGTTTTAATTTAGTTTAGTATAAAGATACTAAAAAGCTATCTTTTATATAATAAATCTATTACTACTACGTATATTACTTAGGTAGTTTTAAATAAATTATAAGACGTTATATATAAAATAAAAGTAGTATAAAAAAATAAAAAAAAATATATAAAAAAAAATAGTTTATATATTAGTATAGACTTAAACGCTAATTAAAAATAAGTTAGTACTAGAAATTAGCTATATAGCTATTAGTTATATACGTAATAAGTTTAATTTAAAAGTGTTTTAAGTTAAAAAAAAATAACTAAACGTAATAAATATAGTAAAGGTTAATTATTTTATTATATTAGGTTTAGAAAAGAATACTATAATAGTACCTTTTTTTTTTTAAAATATAGTTAGTTATTAAGTTAAGTTAAGTATTAAGTTATTTTTATTTAGAAATAGGTTTAGTTTAAATAGGTATTAGATATAGAATTAAGTTACTATAGTATTCTTTTATAGAAATTTAGCTAGCTCCTATAATAATTTATTATAGCTAGCCTAGTAGGTTAAGTATTTATATTAATATTATTATTTATTATAGTAGATTTTCTTAACGCTAATAATAACGTATTTTAGTTTATTATTAATTATAATAGAATTAAGTAGTAGGTTCTACTAGCTAGGTAGATAATTAGATTTAAGTGCAGCTAGTTAAAGTAAAAATATATAAAAAATAAAGTATATTTTTATACTATTAGGTAAGTAGAGTTAATAAGTATAAAAAAAAACTTTTTATACTACTTTAAAAGGGCCTATATTTTTCTAGTTTAGCTTTTTTAACTATTAGTTAGTTTAGATATTTTAAGTATTAAGCTAAACTTAGTTTTCTATTACGTATATAAAAGTAAGTATTTAGTTATAATTTACGTATTTTTATTAAAGGGCTTACGCCTAAACTATCTTTTTATAAATATATTTAGTTAGGTTTTAAATTTTATCTATTAGCTTATTAGTATTTACTACTTATAGAGCCTTATAGTAAAGTTAAAGTATATTTAAAAGTAGTTTAAATTTTATTTATAGGTACTAGCTAAACGTAGCTAAGAATAAGAAAACTTAAGTTAATTTAAATATTATATTATTTACTTTAAACTAGGCTATAGGTAACTAGGCTACTTAGTTATTTTACTAGTAATTTATAAACGTATAAAGTACTTATTTTATCTATATATTTATAATTTTAGTTTAACTATTTATTTTTAAATAAAAAGTAGTAAAGAGTTAAATATTAATTTTTAGTTATTTATAAATTTTATTCTAGAAAGTAGATATAAATTATTTTTCTCTATTAAATACTATTACTTTAAGTAGTTTTTAATAGACTTAAATATATTAGTAAAATAATAGGGCTATTACGGGCGCTATTATTAAAGTATAAAGTATTAAGTATTAGTATTTAGTAAGTTTATCTATAACTACTATAATATTTATATAACTTTTAGACTTAAATAAGTTAATAATAAAGTTAATAAAAATATCTTTTTAGGCTTAGTTAAGAATTAAAAGTAGTTTTAGTAAGCTGTAGTACTTTTCTTAGAAGGCTTTAGCCTTTTAGTAGGTATAGTAGTAGGCTATAAATTAGTAGATAATCTTAAATATACGTAGCTAGTAGTACTTATATTAAAAAATATTTAGGGTTTTTTTTCTACCTAGGTGTTTACCTACTAGAGAATTATATATAAGTTAAAGTAGTTTAATTTTTAGTTTATTAAAATTAGAAATTAGTAATTAGTTTTAGTAGTAGAGTTTATTATTTTAGTCTTTATAATTACTTAGCATAATTAGTTTTAAGTAATAAGTACTATTTTAGAATAGTTTTAGTATTAACTAAATAAATTTATTATTTAGGTACTTATTATTAATAATCTATATAATTATTTAATTAGTTTTATTTAGATTTAGTTTTATAAATAGTTTAGGTTATAATAGGGTTTAGTTTTAAGCTTATTAAGCTTTTTCTTAGGTAGGTATATCTTAAAACTTATAAGTTAAAGTATTAGGCTTTTTTTTTATTTTTACTAGGTTAGTATATTATTATAAAGTTAAATTATAATAAGTATTTAGACTAATAAGCCTATTAGTAGCTTAGTTATTTAGTTATAGTAAAGTACTAAAAGTTCTTATAGTTACTTAAAACTTAAATTAAAAATATAGCACCTTTAAATTTAGGTCTCTACTATTTAAAATATTATATAATAGTAAGTAGTTTTTTATTATAAATTTTATAGTTACTTTTAGTAAAACTTATACGTTTAGAAAAGTAGGTAATAGGGTAAGTAATCCTATTAGAGTTAGTTTAAAATAGTATACCTACTATAACGTAATTAGAAATATTAGCTTTTATAAAAATTAGAAAGTTAAAGTTAAAGTATTAAAAAATTAAGGCTTTAATAAAGGTGCGCTTTAGTAAATTAAAAAAGTGTCTATAAGTAGAGTTAAAGTTAAATTAGACGTTTTTTTTAGTAAAGTTTACTATAAAGCTTACTAATTTAAAAAAGTTATTAATAAATTATTAGTAGAAATTTAAAAACCTAATAAAGGCGTATATATCTTTTACGTTCTATAGATATTCCTAATTTATAACTACCTAAACCTTTTTAAAGTCTATTTAAATACTATTTATAAATATTATATACCTAAGGTACGTAACTTTAAACTTATAAAACTTATATTTATTAATGTTTAGTTATAATCTAGCTTTCTTTATTACTTTTAGTACTAGCTTTACGTACTTCTTATATTTATATAAATTATTACTATATATTAAAATATTATTAATATAAATAGTATAGAATATATCTAAGTATAGATATAAAGTATTATTTATATAGTATTAAAATATACTTAGGGCGTTTATTAATTTAAAAAGTATAACTAAGTACTTAAATAAGTTATATTAGGTTTAAAATATAGTAAGCTACTTATTACTTTTAGCTATTTAGAGCTTATTAAAAGTAGTAATAATATTAAGTTTTATATAAAACTTAGCCTTATTTAGTTTATTAAAAGTTTTTTATAGTAAAGAAATTAAGTATTAGTTTTTTATAGTTAAGGCGTTTAGTTTATAGTAATTAACGTAGAATTAAAAACTACCTTCTAGCTTTTTTATAAAAAGTATAAGTAAGGTAATAAAAGATAAGCTAGCTTATATAAACCTTTTTTTTAGGTTCTTATTAAGGTACTTTTAAAGTACTTTTAGCTTATTTAAAAATATTCTATATAGTAGTTTATAACTTAGTTATTTCTTAAGTTTAAGTTTAATTTAGTAGTTATATAGGTATTAGATTAAAAGTTTATTAGCTTTAGATTAGAAAAAAACATATAATAAGTTATAGTACTTAGTAGGTATTTTTATTTTTAAGTTAGTATATAATTTAGGTATAAGAGCCTTATTAATATTAATAATTAAAATAGTAAAAATTTTATAGTTAGGTTAATAAGCTAATATTAAGAATAGGGTAAAACTAATATAATTAATATTTATAAGTAGTTTATTAAGAGATAGGGGTAATTTAAATTAGATTTATACTTTAGTTAGAGTTCCTATATTAAAGTTAGGGATAGATTAGGTTTAAGTTTTATATAGGTATTTATATAGGTAGATAGTCTAGTATTAAAAAAAGTTAAATTTTAGAACTTAGTTCTAGTAATTAAATATAACTTAGTATTAATATAGCTATAATTAGCTAAGTATTAAATTATATTATTTAGTATTTATTACGTAAAAGTTAATTTTTTTTAATATAGTATTAGTATATAAGCGTAATAAAGGTGTTATATAAAATAGAACCTTTTTTAAGTTATTTTTTATTAAATTTAGTTAGGTGTATTATTTAGTATAGGGGAGTTAGTTAAAGATTTAGCTTACGTACTAGTTTTTAGTTAATATAACTAATACTATTTACTTTAAAGTTAATTAGGGTATAAACTACTTTAGAAATACGTCCTTATTATACAAATATAAGTACGTTTACTTAATATTTCTAATTATTATTTAGAAAAGTAGCCTAAAAGTTAATAGAAATCTAGTGTTAAATTAGTTCTAAAAAGTAACTTAATACTAGAATAAGTTTTTTTTATAAATAATTAGAGCTTTAGCTATAGCTTTTTCTTAATTATTAAAAAAAGCTTTAAAAAAATAATATTAATTTAGTACTATTTTAGTAGCTAGTTAGAGGTAAAATAGAATAGGTATAAATAGGTATACTACTAGCCCTTACTTAGGGAAGTAGAATAAAATAATTTTAGAAGATATAGCTATATTTTCTATACTTAAAATAGAGGTCTTTTTTCTTTTAGTTTTTTTATTTTTTAGAACCTATAGGAGCGTATAATAAATTAATTTCTATAGCATTAGAATATCTAGTTAAAGTAAAAATAGTTTAAAGGTAGTATAAAGAGGTAATAATAGGGAAAAATCTTATATTATTATTATATATAGTAATTAAATTAGCGTAAGTATTTAGATTTTAAGGTAGAGCCTTACTAACTATTACTTAGTTTAGTTTAAAAAATAGAAAGTTATAAAAAAAAGTAATTAAGCTAATTTTATTTAGGCCTATATTAGTAGTATATTATTAGAATTTAGTAAAGTAAGCTATAAAACTTTTCTTTTTTTATTTAAGAAATATAAGTTAACTTAAAGTAGTTATCTTTTTATAAGGGTTACTATAAGTAGTTTCTAAAAAAGAAATAAGTTAGTTTATAGTATTAATTTCCTTATTTATTAAAGAGTTAACTAGTATAACTATATTATAGTTTAGGTAAAAGTATATATATAGGAGGTAAGAGCGTTTAGAAAGGTATTAGTTAAAGTTACTTTTAAGTTTATATTAAAGCTTCTAAAGAAATAAAAATAAGTTTTTTTTTTTCTTATTAAAAAAAAAAGGGTTAGAGAGTTTATTAGTTTTTACTTCTTTTATTTTAGAGGATAATTAAATTATAAGTAGAATTATTTAAAAAAAAAATAAGCTACTCCTAGACTTTTAAGTATTTTCTAAAACTAAAGGATCTTTAATATTAAAAGTTACTTTTTTTAAATAAAAAATAGACTATTTAACTATTACTAGCTTAGAATGTAAAGTAGTTATTTTATTATAATATTAGGCTTCTTACTAAGTAAGAGTTTATTAAAAAGCTTTATTACTAGCTTTAATAGTAGATAACTTTATAAAAATTAGCTAGATTAGGTTAGATTTAGTAGCTATTTTAGCTAAAGAAGTATATAATATAATATTATAAAAGTGCTATAGATAAGTTCTAATTTAGTTTAGTATAAAGATACTAAAAAGCTATTTCTTATATAATAAATCTATTACTACTACGTACGTTAGTTAGGTAGTTTTAGATAGATTATAAAACGTTATATATAGAATAGAAGTAGTGTAAAAAAATAAAAAAAATATATAAGAAAAATAGTTTATACGTTAGCACAGACTTAAATACTAATTAAAAATAGATTAGTACTAAAAATTAGCTATATAGCTATTAGTTACGTATATAATAGGTTTAATTTAAAAGCGTTTTAGGTTAAAAAAAAATAAGTAAGTATAATAAATATAGTAAAAGTTAGTTATTTTATTATATTAGGTTTAAGGAAAAATACTATAATAATTAGCTACTTTAAAAGTATATTTTTAATTAATATAATTTTTAAAGTAAATTAAATACTAATATTTATAAATTACTAAATAAATACTATTTATATTAAACGCGTTATAATTTAGTAAAAAGATTTTATTTTTATATAGTACTACTATAATAGGTATAGTTTAAAAAGTAATTAGAGTTTTAAAAATAAATAAAAAGTTTATTAAAAAATAGTAATTAAAAAAACTACTATTACTATAAGTTATAATTAGGTATAAATATTTAGCTAGGTTTTTAAGTTTAATATAATAAACTAGTAGTAACTATAAATTAGAGATTTTAAAACTATTATATTTTATACTATTATTTCTATTTTATAATAATTATTTATAATAAAATAAAACTTTTTTTAATATATTATTTATAAATTTATATATATTATATATATTATATTTATTATATAATATTTATAATTACTTAAACCTATTATAACTTATATTAATATAACCTAACTATTACTATTAGCCTATATAACCCTAACTTAACCTATACCTATTACTAGTATATAAAAAATAGGTATAGGTTAAGTTAGGGTTAAGGTATTATATAATTAAACCTAACCCTAACCTAACTTATACCTATTTACTAGCTTATTTTTATCTAAGTAGAAATACCTAAGTAGTACTTTTAGTTTATTTTCTATTATTTAATTAATAATAATAAATAGTTATTATAGTTATATACTAATTAAATAAAAAAAAAAACTACTTTAAAAAATTAAAATTTAAATAAATTAAAAAAAGTTAAGTTAGGACTAAAGTTTTAGTAAGCTAACCTAACTATTACTATTAGCCTATATAATTTTAACCTAATTTATACCTATTACTAACGTATAAAAAATAGGTATAAGTTAGGTTAGAATTAAAGTATTATATAATTAAACTTAACTTTAACTTAACCTATATCTATTTACTATTTTAACTTTAACCTATAGCTTATATAGCTTTAACTTAACTTAGCCTTAAAGGTAGGTTACACCCCCCTACTTACTAGCCTAAACTAAACCTTTAACTTACTAAAACTTTAATTTAACTTATACTTTAGCTTACTAAAACTCTATTATAATTTAACTTTTTTAATTTTCTTAAATTTTAATTTTTTAAAGTAGTTTTTTTTTTTTTTTTTTTTTTTTTTTTTTTTTTTTTTTTTTTTTTAATTAGTATATAACTATAATAACTATCTATAATAAAAAAATTCTTATTTTAATATATATTTAAATATAAGACTTAAGAGTTAGGTATAAGTTAAGTTAAAGTTATATAATTTATAAGTATAGGTTAGGTTAGCTTATTAAAACCTTAGCCCTAACTTAACTTATACTACTAGCTAGTATAACTCTAACTTAACTTATACCTAACTTTTAAATATACTATACCTATTTACTACTTTATATACTAGTTTACTTTAGTATATAATAGTATATAATAGTAAATTATATTAAACTTTAGCTATTTCTAGCTAGTATATTTATATAATAACTAAGCTAAGTATATATATATATATATATAACGTAGGTTATAAGTAAGCTAATTATATAAGTAAGCTAATTACTCTACTAAGCCCGCACTAAAGTATACTATTAACTAATAGTTTTTTTAATATTTTAATAACCTACTTAGCTATTAGAATTAAAAGAGGCTAAAATATAGCTTATACTTTAGGCTATTAAATAAAACGTAATACTATTTTAATAACGCGCTATATAAATCTATAACGTACCTTAAAGTATACTAAGTATATAATATACTAGAACTACTTTTTAACGTAATTACGCACCTAATTTAATTAATCTTCTAAAAATAGAAAAGTAGGTACTTCTTTAGAATATACTTAACCTAGATACTTAAAGATTTCTATCCCGGCTCGCTACTATAGTAGATAAAGCTAATTCCTTATAAGCTAAATATAGCTTAAGACTAGTAGGCTAGAACTAAGCTATAAACTTTATTAAGCACTAACTAAAGCTTATAATAAAGTTTAATTAAAAGTATAACTATAAAAGAGCCTTCTATAAGAATCTAGAAGTTATATAGAGCTAGTTCTAGCTTATAAAAAATATAAAATCTAAGTATAGTATTTAGAATAAAGATACTTATAATTTTAATAGGTCTAGCTTTATAATAGGTATAATATTAACTAAAGTAGTAGTTATAGGCTCTAAGCGTTAAAAATAGCTAAAAAGTATATAATAAGGTAACTAAAAGTAGGCTATAGTTATTTAAAGTATTAACGTAATAGGCTAAGTAATTCTATCTTTTATTATTTTTTAGAATAAGCACTACTTCTCTACCTAGTATAAGAAGGAAAATCTATCTTTTAACTAAGTTATTATAGTCTTTAAAAATAGCTAAATAATAAATAAACTTAGTTTATAGTAGCTAAAGTACTTTAATAAGTATATAAAAAAGCGTACTATTAGTACTATACGTCTACTTATTATTAATAGCTATAAGAGCTA
>KZ805300.1:1045268-1068362 GCA_003073855.1 Periconia macrospinosa
TATAAGTAAGCTAATTATATAAGTAAGCTAATTACTCTACTAAGCCCGCACTAAAGTATACTATTAACTAATAGTTTTTTTAATATTTTAATAACCTACTTAGCTATTAGAATTAAGAAAGGTTAAAATATAGCTTATACTTTAGGCTATTAAATAAAACGTAATACTATTTTAATAACGCGCTATATAAATCTATAACGTACCTTAAAGTATACTAAGTATATAATATACTAGAACTACTTTTTAACGTAATTACGCACCTAATTTAATTAATCTTCTAAAAATAGAAAAGTAGGTACTTCTTTAGAATATACTTAACCTAGATACTTAAAGATTTCTATCCCGGCTCGCTACTATAGTAGATAAAGCTAATTCCTTATAAGCTAAATATAGCTTAAGACTAGTAGGCTAGAACTAAGCTATAAACTTTATTAAGCACTAACTAAAGCTTATAATAAAGTTTAATTAAAAGTATAACTATAAAAGAGCCTTCTATAAGAATCTAGAAGTTATATAGAGCTAGTTCTAGCTTATAAAAAATATAAAATCTAAGTATAGTATTTAGAATAAAGATACTTATAATTTTAATAGGTCTAGCTTTATAATAGGTATAATATTAACTAAAGTAGTAGTTATAGGCTCTAAGCGTTAAAAATAGCTAAAAAGTATATAATAAGGTAACTAAAAGTAGGCTATAGTTATTTAAAGTATTAACGTAATAGGCTAAGTAATTCTATCTTTTATTATTTTTTAGAATAAGCACTACTTCTCTACCTAGTATAAGAAGGAAAATCTATCTTTTAACTAAGTTATTATAGTCTTTAAAAATAGCTAAATAATAAATAAACTTAGTTTATAGTAGCTAAAGTACTTTAATAAGTATATAAAAAAGCGTACTATTAGTACTATACGTCTACTTATTATTAATAGCTATAAGAGCTATAACTTACTTAAATTCTAAAATTACTATAAGGCTAATAAGATTATTATATTTTATATATCTACTTACTTATTCTATCTTTTATAGCTCTTTAATATAGGGTGTTTTACTTTATTAAAAAAGGCGTATAGGTGCTAAGCTAAAAATCTAATACGTAACTAGATTACCTATATTATAAAAACTAAGTTTCTACCTTACTTTATTACTACTTTTAAAGCTTTAATTACTAAAAAAAATATTTAAAAAAGCTTTTAAGGTACTAGCTTAGTTCCTTTTAACCTAAACGCAGTAATATTAAAGCTTAATATTAAGCTTTATATACCTTTACTACCTATTATTAATAAAAACTTCTAGTAGTTATAGACGCTAGAAAATACTTTAGAATTTAAATTATAATTAACGCTAGTAAAGTAGAAGATTTAAAAATATATAGATAGCTTTTTAATATTTATAGTTAAAGTATTTAAAAAGCTAGTAAAAGGCGCAGCTATAATTACGTATAAGCTAGTATTAGTATAAAAAAAAAATACTAAGCTTTAAGTAGCTAATAAAGCTGCTATATAATATAAATTATATAAAAAAAAGTATATTTAGAATTAAAAAGTATTAATAGCTAAAAAAAAATAGTAATTAGCCTTTTTATAAAAATTTAGGGCGTATAGTAATAGTAAAAAGATAAAAAAAAGTAGGTATACTAAACTAGGTAAGCTATCTTAAAGACGCTATAGGTAATATAGTAAGACTAGGTATAACGCGTAAACTTATAAAACTATAGTAGATATATTTATAAATTATATAAAGGGGTTATAGAATACTATTTTATTTAAATCCTATAGTATATTATATATTTTATAGAGTAATCTAGTGCAGGCTTAGTAGAGTAATTAGCTCGCTTATATAATTAGCTCGCTTATAACCTACGTTATATAAATATAATATTAATATAAATAGTATTAATTTATTTATTTATTTCTAAATATTTACTTTATTATTAGATTTATACTAACTAATTAACTTAAACTATTATATTTATATTTTTAAGTTAACTAATTTTTTTTAAATTCTAATAGGTATTATTAATTTTATAATTTATTATATTTCTATTTTACTATTTTAATTTTTTTTAAAAAGTAAATATATATACTAGCTATATTTTTTTTATATATACTTATTATAGAAAAGATAATATAGTAGTTAAGTACCTAGGTACACTTTTTAACTTAAAGAACTTAAAAGTTTTTTACTAATATAGGGTACTAATAGTAAAAGCTATAAATTTAAATTCTATTTTTTTTTACTTAATTTAACTAATTACTTTTTTTATACTTAATTTTAAAGTTTTTTTATTAATTATTTTAAAAAGTTTTAATTTTATATTTAAAGGTTTTTTTTTTAATTTTTATTATAAATTTTTTAAATAATTTTAGTAGGTCTATTACTTTACTTATAAATAACTAGCTAGCTAGCTAAGCTACTTAATAGTAGTTAGCTATAAATAAAAGTAATAATAATAATAATAATAATAATAATAATAATAATAATAATAATAATAATATATAAAATAAAATAGGCTTTACTTTTAAAAATTATAATTAAACTTTTTATAGTACTTTATAATATTTTATAGTATCTTTTTATAGTATTTTTACTATTAACTTTATTTATTTTTAAAAGTATATATTATATTATACCTATTTTTTTTACTATTATATTTTTTATTACTATTAATAGCTACTTTATTATAGATATTTATTATAGATATATTATTTTAAATTACTAAAATACTAGAAACTACTACTATTAAGTTCCTCTAATCTTTTAATTTATTAAAAATTAAGGCTTTTTAGTAGATATAAAGTAAAAAAACTATAAGTATTATACTTATATAGTACTTATAATTAAAAAATAAATATATAAAAAAATATAAAGCTATAGTTATAGCTTAGATAAGTTAGTAAAAAAAAATATAATAAGCTATAAAGTTTATAGGTTAGTATTTCTATTAAAAGTTATATATTTATACTAATTAAGTATAGAAAGCCTTTAGTAAAGCTATAGATATTATTAGTAGTTACTTATAAATATACTACTATAACTATAAATTTATAATATAATACCTAAATTTAGGTAGAATTAGTACTAAATATTTATTAAACTATTTTAATTTATATATATATAAAACTACTACTATAGTAGTATATAATAAATTAAGTATACTTATAATTATACTTTAACTTTAAAATAATTATATATAAAAGCTTATTTTTATATAGACTACTATAGCCTTTAAATAAAAGCTTATATAAGTAGTAATTAATAATAACTAGTCTTCTTATATAGTTAAGTAACTATTTTTTTAGTAATTTTTTTAATTTTTATAACTAAATATACTTTAAATTTTTAAGTATAAATTTAAAGTTATTTTTTAAAAGTAATTTAAATTAGCTAAATAGTAACTTTTTAATAACTTTTCTTTTACTATTAAAATATTAATTACTTTTAATACCTAGTCTACTAATAATTATATTAGTTTTTTAGCTATTAAAGTAGTATATATTATATTAAATTAAAGGCTTTAAAATAAATTACTTAATTTTATTTTTATTTATAAATAGTATACTAATACTTTTATAGTAGTAAAGCTTTTAAATATACTTTTATAAATAATAATAACCTAATAACTTTTTAGTATTATATATAATAATATAAGTAATAATAGTACTTTTATAAAAATATTAAAAAGTAAGCTTTAAAAGTAAAATATTAGCTAAAATATATAAAAAAATATAATATAAAATCTAGCTTATAGTATTAACTTTATTATTTAAAATATTATCTAGTATTTAAAACTAGTAGCTCTAAATAACTTAAAAAAAAGAAACTAATTATAAAAGTAATATATATAAAAGTCTAGAGTAATAATATATAAAGTAGTATTTTAAGTTAATATATAAAATACTAAGTAAGGAGCTAGCTAGGTAGAATAGTAAAGCTAACTAATAGCTAAACTAAAGCTAGAATAACTATAATTTAGCTAAGGTTCTACTAAAAAGGCTAAAGTTTAAATTTTAGGCCTATTACACTACCCCCCCCTTTTTCTAAAATAGTTTTATTACTTTTTTATATATATTAGCTTTAAATAAAGCTTTATAAAAAGTAAATATATTATAAATAGTTAATAAAGTAAATAAATAAATTAGTAATTAAATAACTATTATTATAATATAGTAGGTAGTATTTAGTAGCTTATATAGTATTATTTTTTTTATTAGTAGGGTTTAATAGTATAACTAATAGTATGTCTCTAGGTATAGTTTTTATTTATAAGTTTATTTATAACTTTAGTTAGTAGTTAAAGACCCTATTTATAAGCTTAACTATATTTTTTAAATATTATTATTTATATATTTACTTAAAAGCTTTTATTATAATAACTAGGTTACTATTATTATTTACTATTATAGTTATTACTTCTACTAACTATAGTAGTAGTACTTTTCCTAGTATAGTTTACTTAATATAGTAGAGTATAGCGTAGAAACTTACTATAAATAGTTTAAATTAGGTATTACTAGTTTTAGATTATAGTAGCTATTACATAGATAAGCGCGTTTTATTTCTTTATTAGAAATTTAAATTTTTTATATATTACTAGCTTCTTTAGGTAGCTATTATAGAAGGCTTTAACTAGATCTAAAAATCCTACTAAGTTTATATATAGTTCCTATAATAGGTTATTATTACTTTTAAGGTAGTTTTTTTATTTATAAAAATATTATAAAAAACTTTTATAATTTTATAATAAAAAATCCTTTTTATTAAAGTTATTTTAGGCGTCTAAAATAAATTTAATAGTATAATTAGTATTATTATTAGCGTCTAGTAGCCTAATATTAAAGGATAGTTCTTTATCTTATTATTAGCTATTAATAGGTTCTAATACTAAGTAGAGTAATTATAGGTAAAATACGTTATAAAGTTTTTTTACAGAAAGTTTAACCTTATAAGCTATATTATTAATTACTTTTATAATAGAAAATAGACCTCTATTTTTAAAGTTTAGTAAATAGTTTAGTTATATAATATTAATATCTTTAAAATTAACTATTATTATATCTTTTACTTTAAATTTAAGTACTAGATTTTAGTTAGTATCTATAAATTTAGCTTACTTAGCTTAGGCCTAATGTATATTATTTTTAAGCTTATTTTTTAGTACTTTAATTTTATTTATAAATCTATTAGCTTTTTTTTAATTTAGTTTAGTTAATCTTTTTATAGTAATAAGCTTAGCTAGTAGTAGTTCTATTTTAAACTTAGGTATATAGCTCTTAGTAGCTTTAAAAAGTAATAATCTAGTAGATATACTAACTAATAAGTTAGTAATAAATTTAGCTATTAGGAAAAATAAGGCCTAATTATTCTATTTATAATTAATATATATATATAAATATTACTTTAGCTAAGTATTAGTATTTTTAATTTATCTATTAGTTTTAAAGTAGTAGCTTATAGATAGCTTTAGTTTAGTGCTAATTTACTAATATAGGCAGGTTTAAAAGTGTAATATAAATTATATACTTTTATCTAAAACTATATTTTTTAGGTATCCTTTTTCTCTTTATATAAAGGTTATAAAAGCTTTTACTAAAGTATTAACTTTTAGGTCTATAATAGATATAAACTTTTTTTTTTTAGTTAGCCTATTAATAATAACTAATATATAATTATATATAACACTATTATTTTTATATAGTAGCAGCTTAGTAATATAGTTTATACTAATTAATTTCTAGTATTAATCTAAAATAGGTAGTAGGTAAAGAAGTTTTTACTTCTTTAATTTATATAACTTTATATGCTAATAGGTAATATATATTTTTATATATTAGGCTATGTTATTTATTATATTAGGCTAGTAGTATTATCTACAAAGTTTATTATATTATTTATACTTTTTTAGGTATCTATTATAAATAGACTTATATATACTATTAATTACTTTAGTGCGAAGTCTTTCTAATTAGAAAACATAGAGTTTTTTTTTAACGTAAACTAATCTTTTATAAATTTTATAATTACTTAGTTTAAGGTATATTTCTTTCTTAATTTATTTATATAGTAGTTTTTTAGCCTTATTTTTAATTACTTAAATAATATTAGTAAAAAGTTTATTCTTATTATAAGCTTTATAAATTTTTTTAAATAAGTCTACTTTATTCTTTTTTTTTTATACTTACTAAGCTTCTATAAGTATACTTTACTTATTATTATTAGTTTTAAAGGCGTAGATTATAAGATATTTATAGGCGTACTTATCTATAATAGTGTCTACTTTAGTAAGTAAGTATATATATTTTATATAGTTTAAAATAATATTTATAATTATATCTTTACTAATAGTATAGTTTTTTACTACTTATAACGTATGTAGTATACTAGTATTATAAAGATATATTAATATAGCTACTTAAAGGGTAGCGTTTATCTAATATACTTTAATTATTATTTATTATTAATATTATATTTTTAGGTCTAATATACTTTATAGTAAGTTATTTAAGTAATAGGTAAAAGTATCTAGTTTTATACTAAGCTTTTTAGGCCTATAAGTAACTTTAAAGTTAAATTTAGAAAGGAACTCTACCTATTTTATTTATTTATAGTTTAACCTCTTATTAATTATAAAGAATTATAGGGCCTAGTAATTTAATAAGATTTTAATTAGTTTTTTTATACTAGTAAGTTTAAACCTTTATTCCTTAAACGCTTATATAATAGTAAAAAATTCTTTATTATAAATTTTATAGTTATATTAGGCTAGTATTATATAGTAGGAAAGAAAAGTAATAGGTTATAGGATATTCCTATACATTTAAAATAATATAGCTTTAATAATAAAATTAGACGCATTGGTTTCTACTTAGGTTTCTAGGGTTAAGTTAAAGTGCGTTAAAATTATATTTTTAGCTAAAGTAAAGGCGCTTTATAGCTAGTAGAACGCTTTACTAGCTTTACTATTATTTTTAATAAAAAACTTTTTCTTTTTATTAACTATTTTTAGTATAAGTGCTATAAAAAGTTAAGTAATAAAAAAGTATCTTTTAATAAATCTTTTATAGAAGTTTATAAAGCTAAAAAACTATTATATATCTTATAAGTTTTTTAGTATTAGTTATTTAGTTACTACTTTTACTTTTTTAGAGTTTATTTCTAAACTTTTTATAGTTAGGATAAGTTTTAAATACTTTACCTTTTTTACTTTAAACTTACATTTATCTAGGTTAAAGTATAGCTTAGCCTTACTAAGCTTCCTAACTACTATAATTATATATTACTTATAATTTTCCTCTTCTTTACTATATATAAAAATATTTAAATAGTTTTTTAGCGCGTTATTAATAACGCTCTAGAACGTACCTAGTAAGTTATATAATTTAAAAGGTATTATATTAAACTAATAGAGGCCCTTCTTAGTAAAAAAGGTAGTTTTATATTTATTTATTTTTTTAATCCTAATTTAGTTAAACGTATAGATAACGTTAATAATACTTATTAGCTTAACTTTATTTATATATATAAGGGTTTCCCTTATTAATAGTAGTATGTTATAATTTTTAATTATAATTATATTTAAGCTATAGTAATTTATATAAATTTATAAGTCTTTCTTTAGTTTTTATATAATTAGGACTAGGAACGTAAATAGTAATAAGCTTATTAAGATAAAGTTCTTTTTTAATATATTATAAATATACGCCTTTACTACTACGCTTTTAGGCCTAATAAAACTAAATATTTTAAGTTTTAGTATCTTATATCTTTTAATAAGGTTAATAGCGTATTTAATTTTTTTTTTTTAGTAGTAGAGTGTAAGCTTCTTTTTAGTTAAACGTTTATAGATATATATTATAAATCTACGCTAGTACCTTCTTCTTAATTTTATTTTCTAAAAGTACTAGCTTTTTTATTTTTTTTATATACTTTTTAAAGTTAGCCTATATTATAGCTACTAATAGTAAAGCCTATTAGTATAGTTCTATTTATATATAATTTACCTTATTTTTTTTTACTACTTTAAATATAGCTGCGGCTAAAATAATCTATATATTTCTTTTACCTTTTAAAAAAAAAGTATTACTATCTAGTAAATTATAGTTATAAACTATTTTATAGTAGCATTCTTATAAGTAATTTTATTAATATAGTTTACTATTAAAGTTTATAGACCTTTTTTTTCTAAAATAAAGTATAAGTTAGTAGTAATTTAGCTAGTTTATACTAAGAATAATATTATATTAGCTAACGTTTATAATATAGTAAAGTACTATTAATTTATAGACTCTATATTTTACTAGAACGTCTATAGTATAAGTAAGTTTTTCTACTTTGCCTCCGTTAATAAAGGTAAGTTAAATTAGTTTATTTAGTTTATAAGTTTAATAGCTTTTACGTAAGGCGTATTATTTATTAATAAAGTATCTACTTACGCTAGTGTTAATTAGCGTAAAGGCTTTTATTTAGTTATCTTTTAAAAACTTTAGGTAGCTTAAAAATTAGAGCTGTTATAATATATTTAGCTAATATATTTTATTAATTAATATAGCTAATATAGTATATATTATAAATTCTTCTATTTATAGTAAGGTACTTAATATAAATAAGGCTAGTACTAGAGCTTAGTATTATTACTATATTTTTTTAGTTTACCTAG
This sequence comes from Periconia macrospinosa, assembly GCA_003073855.1. NCBI lineage: Eukaryota > Fungi > Ascomycota > Dothideomycetes > Pleosporales > Periconiaceae > Periconia > Periconia macrospinosa. The sequence continues at coordinate 1,053,923 of KZ805300.1, forward strand.
TCTACTTATACTAGTTTAGCTTTTACGTATAATTTTACGTAGGAGTATTTAAAAATCCTTTTTTTTATCTATCTTATTATTAGAAAATAAGTTAAAATCTTTTTATTTAGAATTAAAATAATAGTTATTATTATAGTTAGTATCTATAGCTACTAAATATATAGTTAAAGTAAGTATCTTATATTTTAGCGTAATAGAGTTATCCCTATATTTTATATTTACGTTTTATATTTAATATTAATTACTACTATATTTAAAATATAGCCTAAGCTTTTTAAAAATTTTACGCTCCTAATCTATTTATAAGTTTATAGCTTTTTATATATTATTAGTTTTTTTATTTTTTTAATTTATAAAAGAGACTTACTTAGTTTTTTTATTTATAGGTGCGTTAGTATAGGATAATATTTTTATAGTTTTATTTTTTTTTAATACATTTATTAGTTTCTATTATAGTTTTAAGTAATTTTAAAAACTTATATAAAGCTATCTATTAGTAAGCGTTTAATATTTATTATATTAGTAATAAACGTATATATAAACTTAAAAGTATACTTAATTAAGGCTTTATTAAGTAGTAAAACTAGTAACGTAGTAGATATAAACTATACTTACTACTAAGCTATAGACTTATTCTATTTTTACTTTAGTAGAGTATCTAGGTTAATTAATTAGTTAAGAGCGTTACTAATTTTATTAGCTAAAGTATATCTATAAAACTTATTTAGTTAGTTAAAATACTCTATATAATTAATAGCTTTAATATTATAGATAAAGGACTATACGTTTTTTATAATAAACTTTAAGAAATATATAATTTATTCTTTTTTAAATTTAAGGGTACTATATTTATACTTTACTATCTACTTTTATTTATTATAGTTTTTATTATTATTACCTATAAACTTATTAATATTAGGTACCTTACTTTTACTATTATTTATAAATATTATAAACGTAGTAGTTATAGCTCCTAGAACTATAGGTAATAAGTAAAAAATATATAGCTTATATAGGTAGGTAGAACGCTAAAGCGTAAACTTTTCTATTAATAGAACTAAGGTAAAGAGTAAGCTTTACGTTGCGTTACCTTATTAATATCTTTCCTATTACTTAGGTTATAGTATTAACTTATATTATTAATAACTAGGCTTATATATAGTAATTTTAGCTATAAGCTTATCTACTTTTTATTTATACTTAATATTTTATTATTAAAGCTAGTAGCGTAATAACTCTATAATACTTTTTTAGTTATTAATATTATTATAATATTACTCTACTTAGTTATACTTTAAGTTATATTTTTTTTAGAAAAAAAATACTTTTTTTTATTTATTTTTAAATTTTACTTTTAGTTTATTATACGCTTTATATAAAAACTTTAGTTAGGTTTTTAATTTATAGGCGCGTATAAATTCTTTATTATATTTATTTTAGAGAGCCTAGTATTTTTATTAATATCTATTATATATAATATTTTTATCTTTTTTTTTTTTACGTAATAGCTTCTTACGCTTAAGCGCTTTTTCTAAATTATTTATACGTACTACTTATAAGGCATATTTTTATATAAATACTACTAGTTCTTTAAATAGGTTTTAATACATAGCTATTACTACGTTTTATAGCGTAAAAAGGAGTAAAATTACTATAATATACTAGTCTTTATAATAATCCTATATATAGGCTAGAAATTTCTTTATAGAGCTTATTACTATATCTTTAACTATTTTAAATTTATTTAGAGCTAACATATTATTATCTAGTATTTATTAGTTTTATCTAACTTATATATATTAGGTATTATCTTTTTTAATAAGCTAGATTTAGTATTAGTTATTAGGCAGCGTTAAGTAATAGTAAACCTAATTATTAATAAAAACCTTAAGGTAGGCACCCCCTAATTTAACATTAATATATTTAGTATACGTTAGTAACTTTTACGTTCTAGTTTATAACTATATATCCTAGATAAGTAAACTTACTTTACGCGTATATTTTATAAAATAAACTTTAGAAATATACGTTTTAGTAAAGTCTTAGCTAATAGTAACTATTTATATATTAGTTTTAATTATAAGGTAAAATAAACTAGTGCGTAATTAGTGTAGCCTTTATTTACGCGCAGGTAGGGTAGTAGATAATTTAGTAGATACCTTAGTTAGCTTATAGCTAGTAGCTTAATTAGTAGAAGTAGATAGCTTAGCTATTAGAATTAGTTTTAGTCTTAATTATACTTTATAGTAATTAGTACGTATAACGTTTTAAGTACTAAGTAGTTAGCCGCTTTTTTAAAAAAAATATTATACTTAGCTTTAGCTTAAGTACTAATTAGCTACCCTAGAACTAGCTATATTCTACCTATAGATAGATTTTTTAAAAAATAATACCTACTCTAATAAAAATTACGCTTTAATAACTTCTATAAAGTTATAAAGCCTAATTAGTATTAGTAGTAGTAACTATAGTTTACCCTTTTATAGGAAAAGCTTATATAATTAATATTATTTTTTAAGCTAAAGAAATTTAATATAGTATTAAAATCTAGAGTAATAATATATAAAGTAGTATTTTAAGTTAATATATAAAATACTAAGTAAAAAGCTAGCTAGGTAGAGTAGTAGAGCTAACTAGTAGCTAAACTAGAGCTAAAATAACTATAATTTAGCTAAGGTTCTGCTAAAAGGGCTAGGGTTTAAATCCTAGGCCTATTATAATATATCTAAGAAGTATAAACTATTATATCTATACCTAACTTACTTTATAAAGTATATATACTATATTTATTATAAATAGTTATTATAAACTAAATAATTTTAAAATTAAAGCTATTTATATAGTAATTAGTATATTTTTTTAATATTTTAAGCGCTTTTTTATATTATAAAGTAGCTTAAGCTAGTAAATAAGTATAAGTTAAGTTAGAGTTAAGTTTAATTATATAATACCTTAACTTTAACTTAACCTATACTTATTTTTTATATATTAGTAATAGGTATAAGTTAAGTTAAAGTTATATAGGCTAATAGTAATAGTTAAGTTATATTAATATAAGTTATAATAGGTTTAAGTAATTATAAATATTATATAATAAATATAATATATATAATATATATAAATTTATAAATAATATATTAAAAAAAGTCTTATTTTATTATAAATAATTATTATAAAATAGAAATAATAGTATAAAATATAATAGTTTTAAAATCTCTAATTTATAGTTACTACTAGTTTATTATATTAAACTTAAAAACCTAGCTAAATATTTATACCTAATTATAACTTATAGTAATAGTAGTCTTTTTAATTACTATTTTTTAATAAACTTTTTATTTATTTTTAAAACTCTAATTACTTTTTAGACTATACCTATTATAGTAGTACTATATAAAAATAAAATCTTTTTACTAAATTATAACGCGTTTAATATAAATAGTATTTATTTAGTAATTTATAAATATTAGTATTTAATTTACTTTAAAAATTATATTAATTAAAAATATACTTTTAAAATAGCTAATAAAAAAAGCTTTAAAAGCTTTTTATAATATGTTATAGAGTTAGTTACGTAACCTAATTACGTAATCCAAATTAGATTAACTATTCCCTAGGCCTTTATATATATATTAGCCTTTTACACCTAAATAGCTCCCTACTATAGGTATTTTACTATATTAAGTTATAACCCTTTTATCTTATATACTTTTATTCTAATTATAATATAATACCCTTATACTATACCTATAGTCTTCTCTTTTACCTAAATAATAATAGGGAGAATACTTAAAAAGTAACTTTTATAAAAGGACTACCTATGCTATAGCATTATATATATTAAATGCTAGGTATAAAGTTTAGGATAGATATAGTTTTTAAAAAGGAGGTAGGCTCCTACTAATTAACTACTAGTATAAGCTAATAGAGTTTTATAAAATATAGTTAGTTAAAGAAAAGGTAGGCTTCTATTAATTAACTACTAGCATAGACTAATAGAGTTCTATAAAACATAGTTAGTTAAAAAAGAGGTAGGCTTCTACTAATTAACTACTTAGTATAGGCTAATAAAGTTTTAAAAGGTATAGTCTACTAAAAAAAAGGGGGCTTTTATTAACTAACTACTAACTAAAATATAAAAAAAAAAGATTTTATAGGATTAAAATTTATATAACGTAGGTTATAAGCAAACTAATTACATAAGTAAGCTAATTACTCTACTAAGCCTACACTAAAGTATACTATTAACTAATAGTTTCTTTAATATCTTAATAACCTACTTAGCTATTAGAATTAAAAAAGGCTAAAATATAACTTATACTTTAGGCTATTAAATAAGACGTAACACTATCTTAACAACGCGCTATATAAATCTATAATATACCTTAAAGTACACTAAGTATATAACGTGCTAGAACTACCTTTTAACGTAATTACGCGCCTAATTTAATTAATCTTTTAAAGATAGAAAAGTAGGTACTTCTTTAGGATATACTTAACCTAAACGCTTAAGAATTTCTATCCCAGCTTACTACTATAGTAGATAAAGCTAATTCCTTATAGGCTAAGCGTAGCCTAGAACTAGTAGGCTAAAACTAGGCTATAAACTTTATTAAGCGCTAGCTAAAGCTTATAATAAAGTTTAATTAAAAGTATAACTATAAAAGAGCCTTTTATAAAGATTTAGAAGTTATATAGGGCTAGTTCTGCCTTATAAAAAATATAAAATCTAAGTATAGTATCTAAGATAAAGATACCTATAATTTTAATAAGTCTAGCTTTATAATAGGCATAATATTAACTAAAGTAGTAGTTATAGGCTCTAAGTATTAAAAACAGCTAAAGAGCGTATAATAAAGTAACTAGAAGTAAGCTATAGTTAGTTAAGGTATTAACGTAATAGGCTAGGTAATTCTACTTTTTATTATTTTTTAAAGTAAGTACTACCTTTCCACCTAGTATAAAAAGAAAAATCTACCCTTTAACTAAGTTATTATAGTCTCTAAAAACAGCTAAATAATAAATAAGCTTAGTTTATAGTAGTTAAAGCACTTTAATAAGTATATAAAGAAGCGTACTATTAGTACTATACGTTTACTTATTATTAATAGCTATAAAAGCTATAACTTACTTAAATTCTAAAATTACTATAAGGCTAATAAAATTATTATACTTTATATACCTACTTACTTATCCTATTTCTTACAGCCCCTTAATATAGAGTATTTTACTTTATTAAAAAAAGCATATAAGCGCTAAGCTAAAAATCTAATACGTAACTAAATTACTTATATTATAAAAACTAAGTTTCTACCTTACTTTATTACTACTTTTAAAGCTTTAATTACTAAAAAAAATATTTAAAAAAGCTTCTAAAGTATTAGCTTAGTTTTTTTTAACCTAAACGTAGTAATATTAAAGCTTAATATTAAGCTTTATACACTTTTACTACCTATTATTAATAAAAACTTTTAATAGTTATAAACGCTAAAAAATACTCTAGAATTTAGATTATAATTAACGCTAGTAAAGTAGAGGATTTAAAGGCATATAGATAGCTCCCTAATATTTATAGTTAAGGCGTTTAAAAAGCTAGCAAAAAGCGTAGCTATAACTATATATAAGCTAGTATTAATATAAAAAAAAAATACTAAGCTTTAAGTAGCTAATAAAGCCGCTACGCAACGTAAATTATATAAAAAAAAGCGTATTTAGAATTAAAAAGTATTAATAACTAAAGAAAGATAATAATTAGCTTTTCTATAAAAATTTAGAGCGCGTAGTAATAGTAAAAAGGTAAAAAAAGGTAGATGCACTAAACTAGGTAAGCTATCTAAAAAACACTATAGGTAATATAGTAAAACTAGGTATAACGCGCGAACTTATAAAACTATAGTAGATATATTTATAGATTATATAGAGGGGTTGTAGAATACTATTTTATCTAAATTCTATAGTATATTATATATTTTATAGAGTAATCTAGTGCGAGCTTAGTAGAGTAATTAGCTTACTTATATAATTAGCTTACTTATAACCTACGTTACTATTTTTAGTAATTTTACTACTAGTATAATTATATATATAAACTAGATTTTATTTATATTTTAAAGGTTACTTTATATAATAATTTATACTTTATACTTTAAAAAATTTCTATTTTAATTAAATTTATATATAAAAACCTATTTTAATAGTAATAGATTTAAGTTTTTATTATATAGTACTACTACCTAGGTATTATATATTTATTAGTTTTTAATTTTTTTTCCTACTACCTTTATAAATTCTAGATTTATTTTATATATTAATAGGTTAGCTTATTTTTTTAGTAGTTTAGATAAGTTATTTTTTTTTAAAGTTACTAAATATTTAGCTTTTTTTTTTAAGTAGTAGCGTAAATACTATTACTATAATTATTATATATATTATTAGTAAATTTTTTAAATTTAGCTTACTTTTACTATTTAGTTAGCTTATAATAATATTAAATACTTATATAAAATCTATCTAGAAATTAATGTCTAGTATATATAATATAGTATAAATTCTAGCTAGTCTATTATTAAAGTTTTTTTTTTATTATTTTTAACTTAACTTAATAGGTAAATTATATACTTTTTTAGTATATTTTTATTTTAGTTTTACTACTTTACTTAGTAACTAAAAAGCTAATTTACTAGTTTAAAAAATAGTTCAAGTTAAATTTTCTAATTTATTTTTTTAGAGTTTTATTTTTTTAGTTACTAAATTATTTATTTTTTTAGTAAAGTATATTTTTTAAAAGCTTTTTAAATTTAACTAATTATTTTAGTTATTATTTTAATTAGGCTTTAGTATAACTTTAAGTAAAAATAAACCTATTTTTTTACTTTATAGTATATAGATTTCTTATAGTTTACTACTTTTACTTACTATATATATAAAAGGTACTTATTTAAAAGTTTAAATACTTAATTAACTAATTTTATATTTATTTTTAAAACTTACTTTACCCCCTAGCTTTTATAATAGGTTAGAAGTTTTAGAAACTATTTTTTAATACTTTTTTATATTTTTTAGGCTAAATTCTAGTTTATTTATAAGGTTAAATACCTTTTAATTATTATAAACTAGTTATTTTTTTAGTACTTTAATAATTACTTTTATTTTTACTTTTAAAAGCTATACTTTATTATTTTTATAAAATAACTTTTTATTAAAGGTTATATTTTTTATTATAAAAACTTAATTAAGTAATAAAACCTATATTTAGTATATATTTAAAGCTTAATACTTTACTAAAACTATACTAAAATATATTATTATTAATAGTATAACGTAATAGCTTAATAACCTTAATAGCTACTAGAGTTAAAAAAAGCTAAAATATAGTTTACGCTTTAGGCTATTAAATAAAACGTAATACTATTATAGTAACGCGCTATAGCTATTTATAATATTCCTTAATTAATAATTAGTAATTAACGCGCTAGAAAAACTTTTTAATATAATTATACGCCTAACTTAATAAAGCTTACCTTTTATAAAAAAAAGGTAATTCTCTAAGAGCTACTTAACTAAAATAAGTAAAAATTCCTATTTAGGCTTATAGATTTTTAATTTATAGCTAATTTTTTACTAGCTAAACGTAACTAAAACTTAATAAATAAAAAGTAAGCTTTAGTATATATTAAGCGCTATAATAAGCTTAAAGTAATTTTTAATTAAAAATATAATTATAAAAAAGTAAAATATAAAAATTTAAAGCTTATTAAAAGTTAGTTCTATTATATAAAAAATACTAAAGCTAAGTATAGTATTTTTAATAAAGATACGTATAACTTTAATAAGTTAGACTTTATAATAAGTATAATATTAATAGGTTTAATTATTACTTTATTTAAGTATTAAAGAAGAGTAAAGCTCCTTTAGTAGAGTAACTAAAAGTAAGTTACTATAATTTAAGGTATTAACGTAACTAAATAAATAATTTTACTTTTTTTTATTTTTAAAAGTAAGTACTACCTATTTATATAGTATAAAAAAAATTAACTATTTTTTAAATAAGTAATAGAGCTTTTTAAAAATAGTTAAATAATAAATAAATTTACTTTAGTATAGTTAAAGTACTTTAATAAATATACTATAAAGTATATAGTTAGTATAGTATAGCTACTTATTTTTAATAGCTATAAAAGCTACTACTTTTTTAAATTTAAGTAATACTATAAAAAATATAATATTATTACTTTATATATACTCTTATACTTATTATACTTTTTATAGCTACTTAATATTAGTTATTTTATACTTTTAAAAAAAGTATATAGGTATTAAACTAAGTAGCTAATATGTAACTATATTACTTATATTATAAAATTTAAGTTTTTACTATATTTTATTACTACTTTTTATAATTTTTTTACTAAAAGTAATATATAAAAAGACTTTAAAAGCGTTAGGCTAGTTTTATTTAACTTAAAAGCTATAATATTAAAGTTTAATATAAGGTTAAAAATGCTAATACTACTCTTTTTAAATAAAAAGCCCTAGGTATTTAAAACTCTAAGTAATACTCTAAAAATTAGGTTTTAGTTAATACTAGTAAAAAAAAAAATTTAAAGGTATCTAAATAGTTTATTAACTTTAATAGTTAAAGTTTTTAAAAAGTTTACTAAAGGCGCTATTATTATAGCGTATAAGCTTATATTAATATAAAAAAAAGTTACTAAGCTTTAAGCTACTAATAAAGCTACTACGTATTATAAATTATATAAAAAAAAGTAGATATAAGTAAAAGAAATATTAATAGTTAAAAAGGGCTAGCGCTTAGTAGCTTTAAAAAAGTTTAAGGTATATAGTAATAAAAAAAAAGTATTAAAAAAAGTATATATAGAAAAGGCTAGTTCCTTTTAAAGATACTATAAAACTTATAGTAAAACTAAGTATAACTTATATACTTATTAAAAAAACGCGTAGAACCTAGAAAAGTTATTAGGAAAATTATTTAGAAGCCTTAATATAAGCTAGTATTATAATTTTTTATTAAAGGTTATATTTTTAATATAGTTTTAGTAGAGTAATTAACTTATATACCTAATTAACTTATATACTAATAACGTTATAGCTAAGCTACTACTAATATTATTTTAAGCTATAATCTTTTTAATAAATTAACACTTATTATTATTTTAATTACTTTTATAATTATTTTTTATTTTACTTACTTTACTTTACTATTTAGTTTACTAGTATAAATAAGTAATAGTTTAACTATTAAACTAAATTCTACTACTTATTTTAAATACTTTAATTATTTATACTAGAGTAGAGTTAACTAGTTATTATTTTAATAAATTTTAATAATATTTAAAGTATACTTTATTTTAACTATAGTAATAAAATTTTAAAGTACTTTAATAATTTCTACTACTATTTTTACTTATAATATTATTAGGTAGATTTTTTTACTATAATTATTTTTACTTTTTAATATTTAATAGTTTTTATTATACGTTTTTAGGTAGTTAAAAAAGTTTTATAATATTTTAAAATAAAGCCTAAGTAACTTTTTAATAAAGTGTTTTAAAATAACTTTTTTAATATATATTACTATATACTACTAGTAATTTAACTTAAAAATTCTTTTAATTTATATATTTTAAGTATTTTTTACTAATACCTAAAAAGTAATTAATTTAAAATATTTTAATTTAGTATACTAAATATCTACTATATTAAACTTTAGCTATATAGTTTATAACTATTTTTACTTATATTTTATTAAAATAGTTATAAATATAAAAAATAAAAAAAAATAAGCTTATATTTAATAAATAAAAGTCTATATATATATTTAAGTTATTTTATAACTAGAGAGTTTTTTAATTTATTAATTTTTAATATTACGTTTTTATTAGTATACTAGATTTTTATATTTAAAAATTTACTTTTTAAAATAATATTAATATAAAAACTATCTACTATAAATATATTTATTAATATAAAATCTATAGTATTTAGCCTATTTAGCTTATTAAAATAGTTTTTAAGTAACTATTTACTAACTTTAACTATTAAAAAAAATTATATTTTAGCTTTTACTACTTTTAGTTAAATAGATAGCTTAAATAACTTTAAAATTAGTAAGTTAATACTATTTACTAAATACTAAAACGCCTTTATATTATAAATTATAAACTAAAATAAATAGTATTTTTTATAGCTTTATACTATAAATACTTTAACTATTTTATTAATTTTATTTACTAAATTTATATTTATAATTTTTAGTTTTAAAACTATATTAGGTATAGAAATTAGTTTTATATTTAAAATATAATTTATTTTATTTATAATTTTTTAGTTATTTAATAATAGATTAAAATTAATTAAAGTATTAATAATAGTAGTTTTAAAAAAAGCTAGTTTTTTTTTTTTTTAATTTTAGCTTTTAGTATTTTATCTAATTTTTTTTTTAAAGCTTTTAATAATAGTTTTATTAAGTAATTTTTAACTTTATTTTATTTTTTTTATTTTATTTTTTTAAAGTTTTTTAAACTTTTTAGTATTTAATTAAAAGTTATAAGTATAGTTTTATACTTAGTTTTTTAGCTAAACTTTTAGGTTTTAGTAAATATAACTAGTTTTATTAGTAGTTTACTTTTATTATAAGCTAGTATTATTAAAAATAGTTAACTAAGTTATTTTAAAAAAAAAATTTTATTTAGTTTACCTTATATAGTTAAATATTTTTAGTTTTATCTTTTATTTTAGGCCTACTTAAAACTAAATTTATATTTAATTATATTTAAAAAGTTATATATAGCTAGTTTACTTTTTATATTTTAGAGTTTTATAGTTTTTATATAACTATATAGTTATTCCTACTTATAAAATTAACTTTTAAAAAAAAAGCCTTTTATTTTAACTTTTATAAAGTACTTTTAATAGCTTATTTAAAAAGCTAATTATATAAATTTATTTAATAGTTAAAGCTTATTTTTTAAAGCTTTTACTATTTATTAAGTTATATAAGTATTTTTATTAAGTAATTTTATTATAACTAAAATTATAATAGTTTTATTAACTATAGCTAAAATCTAATTATTAATTATATATAAAGCTATAGTTTCTTTATCCTAGATTTTAACTTATTAATTATATTTACTAATTTTAATTTTAAATAAATTTAGATTAATTTTAGTTATTTTAATAGTAGTCTAGGTAGTTAACTATTAATCTAATAGTAGAATTTAAGCTATAAGCTACGCTAGATTTAATTTTTTTTTAAAAGTAGGTATTACTATTTTTAAAGCTATTACTATTTTAAAGCCTACTACTATAAATAATATTATAATTTAACTTTATATTTAGAATTAGATTATTATTTATAGAGCTATATTAGTTTATATTATTAATTATACTATAGTTTTTACTATTAAAATTAGATTTAGAATTTTTAGTTTTTATTTTTTTATTATTTATATATCTATTTTATTTAAGTTAACTTAGCTTTAAATTTTATACTTAATATAATAGATTTTTAGTATAGTATACTATTTTAGCTATAAAGCTTAGTTTTTTAAAGTTACTTTAGTATTAAAAGATAAAATACTTATATTTATTAATATTTTAAAATTAAAGTAAAATAAATAGTTAAAGTTTTAAAATATATATTAGAATAAGTTTTTTAAATAAATAATTTTATAGTTAAGTAACTTATAGTAAAGAAAATTACTTATTAAGTTAAAATACTAAGCTTATAACTATTAAAGAATTTATAAAGTAAAAATTAAATACTAAGTATAAAATAAAAATTAATTATACTATTTATTTTAAAATATAAAAAAAATAGTTTTATATATAAAAAAAATATACTAATATAATAGTAAGTTTTACTTTAAGCTATTTTTAGTTATTATATTAGTAATTTTTAAATATTTAGTAATTTAAAAGGTTTAAAAAGTAGTAGTTTTATATAATAATAGCTTTTAAATTATAAAAGTTATAACTTTTTAAAAAAGTAGTAAAAAAAATAGTTTTTTTTTTATTACCCTACTATATATAATATTAATTTTTATTAAGTTAATTTAAAAACTACTATTAATTAAATATATAGCTTAATTTTTACTAAAGTAAAATTATACTTTTAGTAAATTATAGCTTATTACTTTAATTTTATTTTTTTTATTTTTTTATTTAATAGTTACTACTAAAATATTATTAATTTTTTTTATTTAAATATTACTAATTTTTTTTATAATATACTTTATTATAGTAAAGTATTTATCTAGTATTATATTATTTTATAATTTTTATTTTTTTTAAAAAGTATTAAGTTTATTTTTATTAGTACTATAGTATTTAATAGTATTAGCTAATTAGTATTAATTAAAGTTAACTTTAGTTTACTTTTATTAGTTAATATATTTTAACTTATTTACTTTAAAACTACTATTATATTAAATTATAATTTATTAATATATACTTTTTTTTTTATTTTTTTTAAAATAAAGCTAAAAGTAGTTTTTAAATAGTAAGATATACTATAAAGTTTATAATTAATAGTTTTTTTATTTTCTACTATATAAGCTAAGTTAGTATAAAATTTAAATTATTTTTTAATTTTTTACTAGCTTTTTTGTATTATTTTATTAGTTAAAAAATTATATAAAAAGTATTAAGTAGCTAGTTAAAGTAGATAAATAGTATTTTAATATCTAGTATATTTTAATTTTATAGTATTATTTAAGTAGTTTATAGTAATAAATTTTATTAGCTTTTTAAAGTAAGTTTATTAATACTTTATTTTATACTTTACTTATATATTTTATTTATTATTTATTTTAAAATTTAGTTAGTTATAAAAGTTTAAATATTTTTAGGTAAAATTATTAGTTTACTTATATACGTATTTTTTTTTTTAAATTTTAGTTCTATTAGGTATAAAAATATATATATATAGGGGCTAGTAAGTAATAAAATAAAACTAAATAAAAAAATAAACTAAAAAAATAAAATAATAGATGCATAGTAATATATATATTACTTATTTATATTTTTTTTATTTTATATAGCTAGGAAAAGCTATATACTATATATAAATTATATAATTTAAATTACGTAATTATATTATATAATACTAACTAATTAACTTAAACTATAGTTATAAGCTATATTATAATTAATACTAATAACTTTTTTTTAAGTTATAATTTACTTTTAGTATTTTTTTTTCTATACTAAAATAGCTCCTAAATTTTAACTTTATATTTTAGTATTTTATATTTTTTTTTTAATAAAACTTTTTTTTATTAAAAAGGTAGTTAGTTTATTTTAATACTTAATTAATTTATTGTAAAGCTTTTATAATATTAAAGTATTATTATATACCTATTAATAATATATAGTTTAAATAGCTTTATTTAGATTTTTACTTTTAAATATACTTACTTTAATTATAATAATTTTATATAATAGCTATTTATAGTTATTAGTTTATTATATTTTAAAAAATTTTTAAAATATAATTTTTTAATACTTTATTTCTAGCTTTAGATTTTAATTTTAATAATAAATATAGTTTATATTTAATGTCTTTTTATTCTTTACTATATATATTATCTATATAGATAGCTACTATATAGGATTAGAGTACCTATTACTAAAATTATTAAAAACCTTCTAAAATTTCTTATCCTAAAATAGGTATTATAAAGTAACCTTTTTATATATAGGATAAAAACCTCTACCTAATAATACTAAAAGATTATAAAAAAGCGGCTATAGAAAGGTAAGGGGGATAGGAATTAAACCTATTATTAACTACGTCTAAGCTCTACCCTTTAATAGATTTCCTCTAGTAGGTATAGACTAATAATAAGGGTCGCTACTTCTTACTTATAGTTACCTACCTATATACTTTTCTACTTTAAAGAAACTTAGGGAAAATTAATTACTATTAATGCTTAACCGCTACGCTAACTTCTTTAAATATAGTTTATAAAATAAGATATTAAAATAAAAAAAGCCAGAAAAAATTATAAATATAGAAGTAATTAAATAGTATATAATTTTTTTATATAAATAAAATAAAAATAAATAAGTAATTAAACTAATATTTAGATTTCTATATAAAAAAAAATAAGTAAAAGTTTTTATATATATATTCTTTTTTTTATTTTTATTATTATAATTAAAATATTATAGATTAACTATTATATTTCTAATTAAAACTATATAAAAAAATTTTACTTTATACTTTTTTTACTATAATATTAGAAAAAAAAAAATAATAACTTATAACTAAAGTAATAAAAATATATATAAAAACCTATTTTTATATTACTTTTTTTTCTTTTTTTTTTTTTACTATATATATTAATATTTTTATATTTCTATTTTTTCTTTAGCTTTCTATTTCTATTTTTTTATTTATACTTTTACTAATAATAAT
>KZ805300.1:1081431-1093703 GCA_003073855.1 Periconia macrospinosa
CGTTTGGTATGTGAAGAGGGAACCAAGACAGGGGGGTTTATAAAAAAAGCGATCATCGATAGCAATTCAAATATTTCCACACAACGAAGTGCTTCCATAAGTAAAATGCCGCCATCCGACCAGTGTTTTATATAATTACCTACAATACAACCTTATTACATTATTGCCCTCCAGTCCCCTATATTATATTAAAAAGAGGTTAAAGCTATTAATAGAAGCTTTACTTTAATTACTTAGTAAAGAATATAACACGCTAATAAAAGGACCTAAATCTAAAAACTATTAAACGTTTTTTATAAAATAGACTAAGTATAATCTTAACCTTATAAAGGCTAGTTACCTATTATTAATTATAATACTATTAGACTTTATTTATATAGTTAAAATCTATATTAATTTTATATAAAAAAAAATACTTATAATAGAAGAAACACTAGAAAAAGCTATTAATAAGCTTATTAAATTTATATAAAAATAGCTAAAGAAACTTTAAAAGATATCTAACGCTATGCTAGAAATTACTATAGAGAAAAAACTATTTTTTTAATTAGTAAGTAATAAACTATATTAATATAGAAATAATAGACTAAAACTACCTAGCTGCGCTAAAATTTATTATAATAAAGGTAAATATAAAAAACTTATAAAATATAATATAGTTAATTAGCGTATACGCCTAAAAAAAGTTAATATAACGCCTAAATAGTAAAAATAATTTAAAAACTTTATTAGCTATCTATATAGGAACCTAGCTTTCTATAATATGTAGGCTATACGTTTTAAAAACCTAAAGGCTATTAAAATTAAAAATAGATAGAAACCTAGTTAACTTAATAATAAACCTAAGAATAATAAACCTAAGGGTTTTTAATAATAAATAAAAAATATTTAAAATACTAAATAGGTTAACGTAACTATTTTATAGATAGTAAATACTACTACTAATAATATTATAAATAGATAGCTATATAACTTTAGTTTAAATACTTATATTATTAATAACTTATAGATATAAGATTTTTAAGTTAAGAGTATCCTTACTATAATAATAATACTAGTAGAAAATAGTATAGCGTACTCTATTACGTAGAAATATATTACTTTTAAGCTCTAAAGCTATAATAATATATTAATAAACCTAGTACTTTATAACGTCCTATATATCTTAAACTTTTATATAAACCTAGTAGCTAGAACTAAGATGTATTAGAATAGTCTCTATCTTAATAAAAGGATAGATATATAGTATAATACTTTTAATAAACTAATTGCTAAACTATATTATCTATAGGGCTTTTTATACTTTTTAATATAGTAACTAACTAAAATTATACTATATATTAATATATATAAATAGCTACTTAATAAGAATAATTAACTAATTCTAACTAATAAGGTTAAATAATAATAATAATTAATAAGTTTTAGGACTTTTACTACTTAAAGTAGTAAATAACTATTATAGCTAAGAAAGCTACTAGTATTAATAGTATACTAGATTTTTAGTTACTTTAGTATTAATAGAGTAAAACGTATACTAGAGGTAGTTATTAGAGTTAAAATTAATTTAAAATCTTAACATATATATTAACTTAACTATAATATATGTTATTAGTTAAAATTTAAAAGATAGGTGTCTAGATAAAAATAAATTTAAAAAAAACTACTTTAACCCTTTTTAGATATATTTATTAATATTATTAAATTTAATTAAGTAATAAATAGTAATAGGTATATACTATATATATATAACTTATTAATAAAGCTTTACTTTATATAAATAATAGTATCTTACTTAATAAAGAATATACTATACTACTACTATAAGATATAAAACTTTATTTATAAAATAGGTAAAGAGTTAATAGTACTTTCTAAAGATAATAATAGTTTCTACTTACTATATTTTAGATCTATAGTTATTAGTAATAAAACGTTACTATAACTTATAGCTTTTTATACCTTAAAATAAAACTTAGTAAAAAGACTAAAAATAATTATTATTATAGTTACCTAATATTTAGTAATATAGATAAACTTTTTTAAAAAACTTTAGCTAAAGCTAGTATATACTATAGTATATATTTTTAACTAGATACTTACTAAAAGTATTAAGTATAAAACGCTAATAGAGATAGCTACTAGATATAAGCTATTAGTTATTTATATATTTATTATTAGCTTAAAAGCGTACGCTTATAAAACTAATAAAAAAGACTTACTTTACTAAAAGAAACTATATACTAGAGTTTATATTAAGTATTTTATTAGATTTAAAAGGTATTTTATCTACTATATTTAGCTTCTAATATTAAGAAAAGTTATATAAACTAAGGATATTATTTTTTAAAAAGATTAAAGGTACGCTAAATATAAGAATTTTAACGTATTAATTATTAGACTAAATATTATTATAGAAATAGTTAACGTTAAGCTGTCTTAATAACCTAGTATAGAGTAATTTAATACGTTTTAATTTTAATTATAGGCTGCATTATAGAATAAAGTATTAAAAGGTAATACCCCTTAAATACTAGATTAAGATCTTAATATAGAATATAAAATACTATATAACCTAGAAGTTAATATATAAAAAGACATCTATAAAAAGCTAGAAGTTATATAGTAGTTTCCTATTATATAAAGTACACTATAAGGATTAGTCCCTATTAATTAAAGTTTAATATAAGTTAATAGACTTTTTTAATAAAGATATAATTAATTTTTTAACCTTTTATTAATAAGTTAAGAATAAAATATTATACTTAATTAATAAGTTATATTAAATTTATAAGCTTCTTAATTTAAAGAAATAATAAAGTTAATATCCCTAAATCTTTAAGCTAGATAAAAGAGACTACTACTATACTTAATAATTAATAACTACCTTTTTTTTACTAAATAACTAAAAACTAATAACTAGAAATACTATTTTATTATAAGTATTCTATAAGTTATTAATAATATATTAGCCTTAAAAATACTAATTAGCAGCTTTCTACCTAAGCTAAAAATATATTAGGATCTACTTAAACACCTAAAAAAGGTTAAGTTTAAAAAAATAATAAAGATTAAGTTCTAGAAAGCTCTTAATATAAATATATTTAAGATTATTAATAAATCTTCTACTACTAAGAAATCCTTACCTATTATCTAGATATAGAAATATAAAAGTAATAAAAATAGTAATGTTAAGCGTTTTAAAGCTTATCTATATATAAAAAATAATTTTTAAAAAACTAATCTTAATATATACGTAGTAACAGTTATAGTTAAAGAATTTTATATACTTATTACTATTATTAACTACTTTTATATAAAAATAATATAAGCTAATACTATTAACGCTTTTCTTAACGCTAAACTCCTAGTTTTAATATACCTATAACTTCTAAATAGCTATTAATATAAAGATAAAATCCTATATTATATAAGAGTAATATATAAACTAAAAATATTACCTAAACTCTAGTATAAAGAGCTTAGCTATACGCTAGAAACACTAGGATTTAAATATATTATATATTATATATAGAAAGTTAATAGGGTTTTCTTATTCTTTTTTATTAATAATATTTATCTAGCGTATCTACTAAAGAATAAAAAATAGGCGCTTAACCTATATTAATAAATAAAAGCTATCTATAATACTAAAAAAATTAAACCTATTAACTAGTTCTATAGTATAAAAGTAAAAAAAAAAAAAAAAAAAACTTAATTATTACTTTTACTTAAAAAGCCTATATTAAAAAACTTATTAATAAATATAATATTAGACTAGGTGTAGTATTATACCTACTACTTTTTAGCTATAACCTTTATTTTATACTGGAAGATAAAAGCTATTAACCTATAAAAAAGCTTTTTTTACTATACTATAGTATTATAAGAAGTATTAACTTTACTACTATCTAAACTTAAATAGATATAGCTTTTTTAATATCTATACTAGTAAAATAGTTAGTTAAGCCTTAATAATTAGATTTTAATACTTTAAAATACTTACTAAAGTACCTTAATACTTTTAAAAACCTATTATTAATATTTAAAAAAAGCTAAGTATTAATTAAATTCTATAGTATATCTAATACCTTATTTATAGATAATAAAAAAACTTATATATTAATAGAAAAATTTATATTTTTTCTACTTAGAGGTCTTATTAACTAAAAATTATGTAAATAAACTTTTATTATAAAATTAAGTATAGAAGCTAAGCTCTATAGTTTATTTTATACTAGCTTTAAAGTTATAGCCTAGATAAAAACTCTATAAGACCTAGTGCTAAAGCTTAATATAAAACCTATTCTTTACTATAATAATAAATAAATACTAAAAGTAGTATAACTTAAAAACTATAAAATTAAAACTAAAATAAAATATATAAATATCTAATAATACTAGCTTAGATAGTAATATAAGCGTAGCAATATTAATATTAATTAGATAGGAATAAATAAAATACTAGTAGATAAAATAATAAAAACCCTACTACTATAAAAATATATAAAATTTATTAATTAACTAGGGATAGGTAGTTAGCAGGATATATTAATAAAAAATCTAAATCTATAGTAGTTAAGGTCCTTGTCACGGTATCCTCCCCTAAACCTAATACAATGGGATAACTAACCTTTACTGCATTCATTACGCTTAGTTATCCTTCCCTAACCTGAATTGCTTTTAAATTAAACCCGTTACGTGCGTAACTAATAGCCACACGGCTAATTCCTAGTACTAACCTGTTTCTAATTAGCGCCCGAGTCCGTGCCAACGCACGGACTACTTCTCCTTATTTATTTTCTTTGTTTTTTTGCACTATTTCTATCCTATATATAACATTTTATAATCTACCTAGAACTACCTAAGTAACGTACGTAGTAGTAATAGATTCGTTGCACGAGAGATAGCTCCCTAGCATCCTCGTACTAAACTGAATTAGAACCTACCCGTAGTACTTTTGTAATATTACGTTATGTACCTCTTTAGCTAGAATAGCTACCAAATCCAACCTAATTCAGCTAATCCTTATAGAGTTATCTGCTATTAAGGCTAGTAATAAAGCCTTCTAATAAACTCTCACTTAGTAAAAAGCCCAACACTATAATAAAATAACTACCTTACGCTCTAAGCTAGCAATAGTTAAATAGTCCATCTCTTATCTAAAAAAGGTAACTTTTAATATTAAAGATCCTCTAGTTTTAGAAAACACCCTAAAGTCTAAGAGTAGCTTATCTCCCTTCTAGACGACTCTACCTACGACCTAATTACCCTTTAAAATAGTAGGAGTAAAAACTAATAAACTTCCTAACCCCCCCTTTTTTAATAGAAAAAAGAAAGACCTACCTGCGTTTTTTTAAAAGCTTTAATATAAACTTAAAGGTAACTTTAACTAATACTCCTCTAAACGCTCTTATTTTTTATATACATACTTTTACTTAAACTATAACGTAGTTATACTAGTTAACTTTCTAATAGATAAAGAAATTAATACTATAGATTAACTTATCTCTTTCTTAGAAGCTATATATAGTGACCCTTATAAGGAAATAACTACTCTAAGCTAACTTGTATCCTTTAAATAAGGAAAGAAAAGTTTTATAGCTTACTTTACTAAATTCTAATAATATACCGCTAATATAGGCCTAAATAAGATTGGTTTAATTACTTCCTTTTATAACTCTCTATCCCCTAAACTAAACTGAGCAATAGTTAGTAAGGCCCTGCCTTAGAGTCTAAATGCTTATACTAACTTAATTGCTACTTATAATAACAATATAAGATTCCTCTCTATTATTACCTTTCTGTATCGCCCCTAAACTACCCCTACTTTAACTAGACACCCTAACGCTATAGAAATTAATTTATCCTACGCTCCTATTAGTTCTAAAAAACGCGAAAACTATAAGAAGAAAGGCTTCTGCTTTAAGTGTAGAAAGTATAGCTATATCTTCTAAGACTACTCTGTCCCGCTCCCCCAAGTAAGAGTAGGTAGTATACCCGTCTACGCCTATTCTATTTTACCCCTAACCCGCCGCCGAAATAGCACTAAATTAACACTATTTTTTTAAAGCTTTTTTTAATATTTAAGAAGAAGCTATAGCTGAAGCTCTAAGCACTTATAAAAAGACTTATCCCGGCGTTAAGTTGCTTTCTAGGACCGATTTAATACTAGATCTCTACTAACCTCTAGACCGCTTCTCTAAACAATAATTAGAAATATTAAGTAAACGTGCCTGTGTTATTATAATAAGGACGTGTCTTTAAGGTAGTTCGTGCCTTAATTAACTCTAAAGTAAATGGTATTAGTTACATTAACTAAAAACTAGCGCGTAAGCTAAATCTCTAACTAACTCCTCTACACTAAATAATACACCTAACTGGATTTAATAAAAAATAACTTAAAGGAGGTTCTATTTTATATAAGACTTCTATTATACTTATATACTAATACTATATTAAAAAGATTAACCTCTATATAATAAACACTAAACAACACGATTTAATACTTAGCTAACTATAGCTGTATCAATACTAAGTCGCGTTTAATTACTAGAACTAAGTTCTAAAGTTTAACTCTTCTTATTACTAGGCTATCTACCTACGTAAACACCTACATAAAACCTAAACCTAATCTATCTCTAACTTTAATATAGGAACTCTAACTAAACTATAAACCTAATCTAAATCGCCCCCGTCTCTTAACAAACTACCTATAGATATTAACTATATTAGTTCCGCCCCCTTCCTAATGCTAGCCCGTTAACCTAACTATAAGATTTTTACTATTTTAATTACTAATATTAATAAAGCTCTTACGCCTAAATTGCATACTAACCTAAAAATAAAGGTACCTGCCAAGTACTATAACTTATTACATGTCTTTTCCTAATCTAAAGCCGATAAGCTCCTAATCCAACGCCTATATAATTACTAGATTAAACTTAAACCTAGTAAACAACTAGGTTATAGACTACTATATAGAATGTCCTTAAACGAGCTAAAAGTACTTTAAAAGTATCTTAATAAGAACTTAGAGAAGGGGTTTATATAAGCTAGCTTATCTTCTATCGCCTCGCCTGTACTCTATATAAAGAAGCTAGGAGGCGGCCTCTAATTCTACGTTAATTACTGCGGACTAAATACCCTAACTATAAAGAACTAATACCTAATCCTTTTACTACAGGAAACCCTTAACAGGTTAAGTAAAGCTAAGTTTTATACAAAACTTAATATTATTACCGCCTTTAATAAGCTCCGGATAGCTAGAGGCGATAAGTAGCTTACTATATTCTAAACCTGATACGGCCTATTTAAGTATCTAGTTATGCCCTTTAGATTAGTAAACGCCCCGAGTACGTTTTAGCACTACGTAAATAATGCTTTACGTCCGTATCTAGATATATTCTACACCGCGTATATTAACGACATTTTAATATATAGTAATAATTTATATAAATATAAAAAGCACGTAAGGCTAGTACTAAAAGCGATAGAAGAAGCTGGATTGCAACTTAACGTTAATAAATACGAGTTTTATAAGTCTAAAGTTACGTACCTTAGGTACGTAATATTTATAAATAGTATCTAAATAGACCCTAAGAAGGTCTAAGTAGTTACAAATTAGAAATACCTACAGAACGTAAAGAATATACGCGCCTTTATTAAGTTTTTAAATTTCTACTAATAATTTATTAATAACTTTTCTAAATTAGTAAGCCCTATAGTAAACCTTACTAAAAAAGACGTCTAATTTAACTTTAACTCTACCTATAGACACTCTTTTAATCTACTAAAGCGCGCCTTTACTAAAGCCCTAATCCTCTAACACTTTAACCCTAACTTCCTAATTTTTATAAAAGCCAACGCCTCTAATTACGTTATAGTAGGTATACTATCCTAGACTAACTCTAATAGAATTACTTGCCCTATTACCTACTTCTCTAAACGTATAAGTCCTGCTAAAGGTAACTATAAAATCTATAATAAAGAACTACTTACTATTATACGATGTTTTAAATAGTAGAGACCTAAACTTAAAGGTGCCGCGTTTTTAATCTAAGTCCTAAGTAACTATAAAAACCTCTAGTACTTCGCTACGACTAAATAACTAAGCTACTAATAGGCTTGTTAGTCTAAATACTTATCGCGATTTAACTTTATAATAACGTACTAACCTAGCAAGAATAGAGAAAAGCCTAATACCCTAACCTATAGGTCCTAAGATGTACCTACCTAAA
Organism: Periconia macrospinosa; assembly: GCA_003073855.1. Classification (NCBI taxonomy): domain Eukaryota; kingdom Fungi; phylum Ascomycota; class Dothideomycetes; order Pleosporales; family Periconiaceae; genus Periconia; species Periconia macrospinosa. Next base: position 1,089,672 of record KZ805300.1, read on the forward strand.
AAGAAGCCTAATAAGCTTAAAACTAGACCCTGTTACAACCTAAAATATTTATAGAACTAAATTTAAATAAAACCAACTAAATGATTACGTAGATTATTAACGATAAGTACCTAAATAATAAGTTTATCTAGTTAATATTAGAACTACTTTAAAATAGTACTTATTACTTAAAACTAATTATGCTAAGTAATTATAAAGACTAAAATAGTAGACTCTACTACTAAGACTAATTAGTAATTCCTAATTCTAATAAACTAAAGATTAAACTACTCTAACTTATACATAATTTTCTAGTAGGCGGACACCTAGGTAGAGGAAAGACCCTAGACATTCTCTATTGTAAGTACTACTAGCTACGTATATTTAAGACTGTCTGCCGATTTATAGCCTGCTACTATACCTGCTAAAAGGCTAAAGCCTCCTAAGAAAAGTACTACAGCCTACTAAAACCGCTCTCGATTCCTAACTAAGCCTAGAGAGACATCTCTATTAACTTTATTATTAACCTACCTAAGTCTAAAGGTTATATAAATATTATAGTAGTTATAGATAGACTTACTAAATACTAGTACTTAATACTTTATACTTTAATAATAGCGCCCGCAACAGCCCTGTTATTCTACTAATATGTTTAGGTCTACTAAAAACTACCTAAAACAATAGTGTCTAATAGAGGAAGATAATTTATATCTACCTTCTAGGACAAAATCTATAAATAACTAAAAATTAATGTCTAACTCTCTACCGCTTTCTATCTAGAAATAGATAGTTAAACTAAGATTATAAACGTATAAATAGAATAAGTACTTTATGCATTTACGAATTATTAGTAAGATAACTAGGTAGCTTGGTTACCTACGGCCTAGTTCAAAGCAAACAACACGATATCTAAATTGACCTAAGTTTCTCTATTCTTAGCTACGTCTGGCTAGCACCTATAAATAGGATTTAAACTACCTTTAAATACACCTTAACCCTACTATAAAGCCCTGTAAGTAGCAGACGCTAATAAGCTAGTAGATAAGATCTAAAACCTAACTAAATATATCTATAAAGAGATACTCTAGGCGTAAGCCCTTTAATAAGAACACGCGAACCGTAACTAAATACCTGCTCCCGCGTACGCGATAGAAGACTAAGTCTAGCTTAATACCTAAAATATCTAAACTAACTAATAGTTAAAGAAGCTAGACTAGAAGAACGTAGGCCCCTTTAAAGTAGTATAGAAAGTTTCTTTTTACGCTTATTAACTCTACTTACCTAATAGTATAAAAATATACTCCGTTTTCTATATATTTCTGCTCCAACTAGCTGTACTTAAATTTAATTATCTGCCTAGCTAGTAGAACCTACTACCTAATCCTATTATAATTAATAATAAACTAGAATACGTTATTATTAGCGTTAAGAAAATCCGCTATAATAAATAATAACGTTAATATAAATACTTAACCTACTAGGCTAGCTATAACGAATTGTTATAGGAGCTAGCTGAATCTCTGTAAAAGAATGCTGCAGTAACCTGATTCCACGCCTAATACCTATCTGAACCGAACCTGTTCCTAGACAAAGACGACCTAATACCTAACTTAACCTAATAACTAACTCTATCTTAAAGGAGGGGGGTACTATTACAGTATCCTCCCCTAAACCTAATATAATAGAATAACTAACCTTTACTACATTTATTACGCTTAGTTATCCTTCCCTAACCTAAATTACTCCTAAATTAAACCTATTACGTGCGCAACTAATAGCTACACGGCTAATTCCTAGTACTAACCTATTTCTAATTAGCGCCCGAGTCTATGCCAACGCATAGACTACTTCTCCTTATTTATTTTTTTTATTTCTCTATACTATTTCTGTCCTGTACACAACGTTTTATAATCTGCCTAGAACCACCTAAGTAACGTACGTAGTAGCAATAGATTCGTTGCACGAGAGATAGCTCTCTAGCATTCTCGTACCAAACTGAATTAGAACCTACCCGTAGCACTTTTATGATAGTCCTTAACCTTAGGGAGTAATAGAACATTATATACTTATAAGTTATTAACTAATATTATAATTTAATAATAATATATAAAATAAGTATAATAAGATATTAATATTAGATTTTACTACCTATAGTAGTAACTTTACCTTTACTTAGTCTAAGCGCTAAAACTTTAAATATATCTATTTTATTTTACTTTACCTTTTACTACTCTCTCTACTATACTACTACTACTACTATAAATAGTATTTACTAAAAATACTTATATCTACTACTATTATTATTATTACTATAGAACATTAATTAGTATTTATACCTATTAACCTAAGAGAGCTAGCTCTATAAGAACTATAAAATAATAATATATAGACTAATATAAGCTAAATTCTAATAGAATAAAAACCTCTAGTAGAACAAAATAATAATATTAATAAACTAGTTAGTGCATTTTTTAAAAAGTTATTTAAAAGCACTATAAAATATAGATATAATAAACTAGAAGAATAAATTAATAAAGCTACTGTATCTACTAATAATAATATAAAATATATTAATAATTATATAGGACTTAGTAATAATAAAATTATTACTAGAGACCTTCTTACTAATAAAGACTTTATAAATAATTATTTCTATAAATAATTTATAGGTAATAATCCTTAAGATATAGTAACTATTATAATAAGCTTCTTATCTACTAATAGAAGTAACGTTAATATATAATTAATTAGTATTCTTTTACCTTATTAACGCGCTGCTTTTAACGCTTATAATTCTTTTTTATTTATTATACTTAACTCTATTAATAATACTATATAAAGTAATCTACTTATAAAAGAAAATTAATAAATAAAAGGCTTACGCATATAATAAAATTTATTTTAAGTTAATAACTCTACTAGTAAAAATTCTTTTTAAGCCTTTATACTTTTTAAAAAAAAATAGAAATAAGCTATTAACCTTTAGAATTAAATTATAAGTAAAAAAGATATACCTAAAAAGTAAACGTTAGTTAAAAATAAAAGTAAAAAAAAAGCTAATATATTAACTAATAAAGGTAAGACTATAGTAATAATACTATATAAAGAACGTAGTAACTTTTAAAAAAAAGCTAATAATAAATATAGTATTAAGCGTTAGCTTAAAAGTCTTTTAAAAAATATTAATAAAAACGCTAAAGCTCTTCTTAACAGTTTTAATATATATAACTTATCTATAAAAGATATTAACTCTAAACTTAACCTTATTTATAAGTATTATAAAATATTATAAAATATTAATAAGTTATCTTTTAATCTTACTACTAATAATAAAATAAGGTTAACTAAAATCTCTAATTTTACGTAAGAAGTATAGTTAAATAAAGAACTTAATAAACTTTATAATACTATTAAGTCCTATATTTAAAATTTTAACTTTACTAAAGTTATTATAAGTAATAAGGTCTTTAAGCGCATATAACTAGCTAAAAAAACTATTAATAATAAATCTAGCTTAAGTACTATTACTTTAGAAAGAAAGAAAAAGCCTTAACTTACTTTAGCACCTATTATTACTTTTACTCTACCTATTACGCAGCTTATACTAATTTTAACTTAGCTTTTACTATTTTAGAATAAAAAAATTTTTTTTTTTTAAAAAAGTATAAAAAAAGCTTAAGTATATTTTTAATAAGTTAAGTAAAGATATTAAAAATATTATTAATTAATTTTATTTAGTGCTTTGTACTAAAAAGATATATTAGTTAAAAAATAACTAATAGCTTACTAATTAGTATTATATATAACGTTATTAGCATACAAGTTAATTAGGTATATAAGTTAATTACTCTACTAAGACTACACTAAAAATACAACCTTTAATAAAGAATTACAACACTAGCTTATATTAGGGCTTCTAGATAACTTTCCTAATAACCCCCCTAGGTCCTACGCGTCTTTTTAATAGGTGCGTAAGTTGTACCTAGTCTTACTGTAGGTTTTATAGTATCTTTAAAAGGGACTAGCCTTTCCTATACGCACCTTTTTTAACGC
>KZ805300.1:1093717-1125086 GCA_003073855.1 Periconia macrospinosa
TATGCTAAATATATTATAATTTAGTAGAAAAATTCTATTCTTACGCAGCGCTACTATAATAAGTATAGTCTAAAAAGTAATTAGAGTCTTAAAAGTAGATAAAAGGTTTATTAAAAAATAGTAATTAAAAAGACTACTATTACTATAGGTTATAATTAGGTATAAATATTTAGTTAGGTTTTTAGGTTTAATATAATAAACTAGCAGTAACTATAAATTAAAGATTCTAAAACTATTATATTTTATACTATTATTTCTATTTTATAATAATTATCTATAATAAAATAAGACCTTTTTTTATATATTATTTATAAATTTATATATATTATATATATTATATTTATTATATAATATTTTTAATTACTTTAACCTATTATAACCTATATTAATATAACCTAACTATTACTATTAGCCTGTGTAAATCTAACCTAACCTATACCTATTACTAGCGTATAAAAAATAAGTATAGGTTAGGTTAGAGTTAGGGTAATATATAATTAAACTTAACCCTAACCTAACCTATACCTATTTACTAGCCTACTTTTAGTTAAAAGTTAATAAAGTTAAATTAAAATATTATTAATAGACTTTACTAAGTTTACTTAAAGAAGTCTACTACGTAACTTTAGTTATATAACTAAGACTTAATAGTCTAGGTATTAATACTTATAAATTTTTAGTTTCTAGGTAGCCCGCCTTTTTAGTATTTCTCTTATTTTAGCTTATTTTTTTTTTATCTAAGTATAATACTTACTATAAATGTTACTTTTATATATAATAATTTAACTTAACTTATACCTATTTACTAGTTTATTTTTAAGTACTTTTTAAGTATAACGTAATTAGTATACAAGTTAATTAGGCATACAAGTTAATTACTCTACTAAGACTACACTAAAAATATAACTTTTAATAAAAAATTATAACACTAGCTTATATTAGGGCTTCTAAAAAACTTTCCTAATAACTTTTCTAAGTCCTACACGTTTTTTTAATAAGTGCGTAAGTTATACCTAGTTTTACTATAAGTTTTATAGTGTTTTTAAAAAGAACTAGCCTTTCCTATACGTACTTTTTTTAACGCTTTTTTTTTATTACTATGCACCCTAAACTCTTTTAGAGCTACTAAGTACTAGCCCTTTTTAACTATTAGCGTCTTTTCTACCTATATCTACTTTTTTTTATATAATTTATAACGCGTAGTAGCTTTATTAGTAGCTTAAAGCTTAGTAACTTTTTTTTATACTAATATAAGCTTATACGCTATAATAGTAGCGCCTTTAGTAAGCTTTTTAAAAGCTTTAACTATTAAAGTTAGTAAACTATTTAAATATTTTTAAATTTTCTCCTTTACTAGCATTAACTAAGACCTAATTTTTAGGGTATTACTTAGGGTTTTAGACGCCTAAGGCTCTTTATTTAGAAAAGGTAGTATTAGTATTCTTAACTTTATATTAAGCTTTAATATTATAGCTTCTAGGTTAAATAGGACTAGCTTAGCGCCTCTAAAGCCTCTTTATATATTATTCTTAGTAAAAAAATTATAAAAAGTAGTAATAAAGTATAGTAAGAATTTAAGTTTTATAATATAGGTAATATAGTTACGTATTAGCTACTTAGCTTAGCGCCTATACGCTTTCTTTAAAGGCGTAAAATAACTAACGTTAAGTAGCTATAAGAGGTATAATAAGTATAGGGGTATATATAAAGTAATAATATTATATTCCTTATAGTATTACTTAAATTTAAAAGAGTAGTAGCTTTTATAGCTATTAAAAATAAGTAGCTACGCTATACTAACTATACGCCTTATAGTATATTTATTAAAGTACTTTAACTATACTAAAGTAAGCTTATTTATTATCTAACTATTTTTAGAGAGCTCTATTACTTATTTAGGAAGTAGTTAATTTTTTTTTATACTATATAAATAGGTAGTACTTACCTCTAAAAATAAAAAAGGGTAAAATTACCTATCTAGTTATATTAACGCTTTAAATTATAGTAATTTATTTTTAGTTACCTTACTAAAAAAGCTTTACTTTCCTTTAATACTTAAATAAAGTAATAACTAAATCTATTAATATTATACTTATTATAAAGCCTAACTTATTAAAGTTATACGTATCTTTATTAAAGATACTATACTTAGCTTTAGTATTTTTTATATAATAAAACTAACTCTTAATAAGCCTTAGATCTTTATATTTTACTTTTTTATAGTTATACTTTTAACTAAAAATTACTTTAAGCTTATTATAGCGCTTAATATATGCTAAGGCCTACTTTTTATTTACTAGGTTTTAGTTACGTTTAGCTAGTAAGGAATTAGCTATAAATTAGATATCTATAAGCTTAGATAAGAATTTTTACTTATTTTAGTTAAGTAGCTCTTAAAGAATTACCTTTTTTTTATAAAAAGTAAGCTTTTTTAAGTTAGGCGTATAATTATATTAAAAAGTTTTTCTAGCGTATTAATTACTAATTATTAATTAAGGGACGTTATAGATAGCTATAGCGCGTTACTATAATAGTATTACGTCTTATTTAATAGCTTAAAGCGTAAGCTATATTTTAGATTTTTTTAACTTTAGTAGCTATTAAGGTTATTAAGCTATCGCGTTATACTATTAATAATAATATATTTTAGTATAGTTTTAGTAGAGTGATTGACTCGTATACCTAATTGACTTGCATGCTGATCACGTTAATCTATAGTAAAAAAAGTATTTAAAGGTAAATATACCTAGGTTATATAATTATCCTTAACCTATATATATATATTACTTTTTATAGTGCTGCTCTATTACTTAATTAAACACTTTCTCCTCTATTTAGTATTGTCCTTATACGTAACCTCCAACAATAAGCACGAGATCGAGGCCCTCACTCTAATTGATTGCTACCAAAGAGTTGAATCTATCCGCGTAGCCAGACCGACGCCTCCCCAAGTGTCCTGAAGCGGACGTCTAAACACTTGGAACAGGCGTCTTGCTAAACTTCAACGAGTATGTCATTTCGTGGAAGAATTTGGCCGTTTTGTAGAACTGCACCATGTGTTCGGGCCTCTGGGCCAACTCTGTCACAGTCATCTTTCCAAACTCCTGCACGATCATTCTGACCCGAGTCGCCATGAACAACTGTGCACTGAGGCTGATAAACTCCATGTGATTCTCGTCAAACTCCGCGACAATGGCAGGGAAATTTTCCCACCCAGGGATATGGTCGCCCATGAACTTCGCCGCCAGGTAGAAATCACGGTTAGCCGAGTCCCAATAGCTTGCTAAGGCTGCGTCGTTGAAGTAATTGACGGCGCCAAACGTCTGTCAAAGTCAGCGAGCCGGCCTGAAAGCGATCCTGAGCAAGAGTCGTGCAAGTTCAACCTACCTTCTGGAGTACCGTCATGATGAGTTCGGCTGATTTCCTCGAAGCCGCAAGGGATGTTGCTGTAAAAGCGGTTTTCAACTCTCGCTTGAACTTCTCCAATGCCATTGGGTTGTGGCCTTTCATCAGATCACGCTTAATGATGTTGAGATCAGAGGGCAGGTAAGTGAGACTTTTTCGGTAAGCGTACGAACCGATGATGGTGTAGAACAATTTGTTCGGAGTGTCGAGGACGTTCCAGTCGTTTCCCCACGAATCGGGAGTTCCGTAGCCGACCACGCCCGTGAAGAAAACTTGGCCTATATTGGGGACGGTGAGGCCCCTGGGGAACGGGGTGTTCCACGTGTCAATCATGACTTGTGGATCCATTGCCTTGGTAATCATTGGGTCTCCGGATGGGAGTTCCCCTATGCAAGCTAACTTTAGGAGCCACTCCAACACTTGCATCTGGCAGACAAGTAAGCCCCATGGTCATGTACAATTCTGGATACGATACTCACCTCTCTTGGCCCATGTTCGGTGTTCCAACGGTTGGGACGCCCATTATGTGAGATCAAATTGTTCTGGATATTGTTGGCCGCTTCTAGAGTCACACCTAAACTCGTGCAGACTGTGTCCTTCATCATGTATCCACCTTTGATTGCAAGAGTTTTGGCACCTGGACCTTTGAAAAGCTGGCCTATGCCCGATGGGTATGGGGACCTGTATGTGTACATTTCCTTTGCGCCCCATTTAATGGTTTGTCGGAATGCATTGCTGGTAACTCGCTTAGAGAGATGCCCTCTTTTGGACAAGTCGGATGAATCCGAGTCGTCTTCTGGGTCTTCTTCTGGTTGTTCACATTGGCTGTCACCCTCGCAGAGATCTACATTGCATACCGGATGGTTCAGAGCATTCTGGTTGGGGGTGCAACAAAGGGCCTTGGCTCGGAACCCTGGCAGTCGCGAAGTAAGCGCTCAGATTCAAGGTCACCAAGTGCACCGACGAACAGGACTTTCGGATGCATGTGGGACAAGGAACTTACAAAAGCATGTGGAGTCGTCATCTCCCCAGCGATTGGTCTTCAGTGTGACCTCCCCTCGGCCGCAGGTATTGTGTACACAGTCTCCAGATCCATGCCACTTGCACTCATCGAATGGTTTGTTGCTTTTCTTGCAGCAGTAGTTCTGCCCCGTCCCTTGCGGGGCTCTTGAGGACAACGGACTGAACAATCCATTGTCGCTGCGCTTTAAACCTCGGTCGTCTGATTTCGCGCATTTGTCGTGGATGTTGTACGCGTGTGCAACGCTCTCTTCATCGGCTTTGCAGGACTTGTTGTCACTACACAAGTGTTAATAAAAACGCCCGACTTCGCTGCCACCAGGGATGTCCTCACCATCCTTCCGTCCAGTAGCAGCCTGAGGTGATCGCATCTGTTTGGACCTCGCAGCACAGATGCTTCCCTCCCCGGCTGCACCTTTTGCTCTCGGGAGACTCCCCTGGCGATCCACCCCAGGACGAACCGCCGATGTCGACCTCGTTAGCGTGGCACTGACCGTTGCACTCCGGGTCACTGCCACGCCAGGTGCACTTGTCCTTCATACGCGCCGAGGTAGGACAGCACATCGGCCAACCACATTTGTCGACCTTCTTCCCGTTCTGGCGCAAGGGTCAGCGAACTCTACATGTCTTCCCAAGCAGTTTGGATACGAACCACCTTCCCATTGCATCCGTGCGCATCATAGCCCACAAGTTCCATGCCCGAGCCGCAGTCATGTTGGTTGACATCCACAATTTTCTCGTGGAACTTGCACCCCTGGCCGAGGAACGACCACGCTGACTCGGTATACTCGATCAGATTGTTGTTCTTCTGCAGACTCGTACGCGACCCAATGTCCTTGTTTCCGGTGAAGTCCTTGTGCGCCGTGTTGTTGTAGTCGTCCAAGTCGGACGCCCAGATCAGCGACCCGTGGAACCCGATTTCGTCGGCCCATTCTTTCTTCTGCGCGAAAGACTCCTGGTCGTCGAACGAGATCCACTGGTTGCCGTCCCACGTGAGGTACTTTATTGCGGCTTCCTTGTCGTGGATGACGCTGACGTCTCGCTTCTTGCTGTTCTTGGCGATGATATCTTGGATCTCGTAGTGCGCGAGGTATCCGCTCTCGCCTGTACACACACCCTTGTTTGCGCCACCCTGTCAGAGATTTGGTTAGCATCTTTCCACTCACGTGAAAGAGCCAGGGTTCCGATCAACCTGGCAAGAGTGCTTACGCTAAAGGGACAGCCGGGCGCGCTGCAACTTGGATCGGCAAGCGTGAAGGCTCGACCATAGAAGCCAAAACCAAGGGCGATCTGGGAAGGGGCAATATCTACTCTCCAGAACAACTCGACCGCTAGTTTGATTTCGGTAAGGTTGGTGTGTGCCTGGACGATGGAACCACTTCGACACATATTAGCCAGAGGTCATTGAGTACTCCCGTGGTACTTACATGGGATTGTCACGGTCCCAGACGCCGTGGAGGTCATAACTCATCTGTGCAGGTTCTCAGCATGAAAAAGAAGGTGAAAGACGCGTCAGTGCAACTGAACGTACCAGGTTGACCCAGTCGGCATACTTCATCATCCCCGGGAGATCGAACCAGCGCAGATACCAGAGAGACGATGGTGCCGTGAAGGTGATTCCTAGATCGCGCCCCGAGGCACTGAACTTTTCGCGTAATGTCTTGAGCAGTTCCACGTAGTTGTCGGTGTCGTCCTTCCTCCCCCCACGATCGGGTGCGCCTGGATACTCCCTGGCTTCAGTCAGTATACTCAAGGCATGGGCAGTCATTGCACACCACCCACCAGTCAAGATCAACACCGTCATAGCCATAAAAGTTCAGGAATCTCAGGAGATTATCGGCAAATTTCTGACGGTTGGAAGAACTTCGTGCAATGTCTCCGAAGACGGGCTGCGTCTTGGTACCGTTGTCTGAGAAGGTCCATCCACCGATACTGACGAAGACCTTAAGGTCGGGCTTCAAGAGCTTGAGCGCGACGGCATCTTCAAATGTGGTCGCTGGCGTCTTTGCATCCATGGTGGTCACTTCGTAGTTCTCGGGATCGATATATGCGAAAGCGTAGTTCACGTGTGTGAGCGCCTCGACTGCAAGCTCGCGTTAGTTGAAGGCTGGAATCGATCGGGGAAGCTTACGTGGTAGATCTTCCGCTTGGGTGTTATGGCACTCTGATCGCGCGTTCCAGGCTTCCCAGTATCCGATAACCCGATCGAGTACTTTTCCACCCTTCCCTGCAGGTGGTTTCGGGTGCTCGATACAATTGGACTGGCACTCGTCACCGCAGTAATCTGCAGTGGTCCCGCAGAAACCGTGTTTTGAGCAGCAGGTCTTGAGAGGGCATTCAGTCCCCGGCTTTTTGGCAAATTTACCACACTCTGCGGTTGCATCGCAGTTGCTTGAGCAGCCGTCACCGCAGTACGTGGGTCCCTACCCACAGTTACCACTCTCTCCGCAGCATGCACCGTTCTTGCACGGCCTCCCAGGTGCACAAGTATAGTCATCTCGGCGGGCAAGAGTGGTGTTCGGAATCGTCTCGAGACCCCGGATCAAGTCTCTAGGATGTTGAAGAGATGCATGGTGATGAGCGTGTTTCAATTGGAAGGAGAGAACGTTGCCAATGGCAAGAAAGAGTAAAAGGAGGGTATGTGTAGCCATGATTACAAAAGTCTGCTCCAGATCGCAAGACGATTGTTCTCGAGACCGGGAGGCTTGCAATCAACGAAGGGCCATTACTGCGAACCCAGGTATCTATAATAGAAACGTTGACACCAGCAAGGTTTACTTTGAAGGCGTATCTCCCAAGAATCTTTCCGAAATGCAATCCCGTGGTCTGACGCTTTTCGTGTGCGCCCGCTGCAATGCCGAGGATACTACGCCGCCGTACAGGTGGGTGCAAATAAAACTATCATTAGTGGGCCCTCAACGTTACAATCTACTAAGATATCATTGATCTCAGAGAGGCTCCGCGGAATAAGATTACTTATAAGGCTAGGCGTAGCTGCATGTAGATATAGGGCGGTAGATATAGTACAAGCGAACTATTGTTTGTAGGCCCCTGAGTTAAGCTATTACTATAAGGGAAAGGAACAGGTGGGTGCAAATGGGACGATTATTTGTGGACCTCTAACTAAAGCAGAGGCCATAGAACCCAAAAACACCAATTGGCATTGATACGCAAAAACTACAGATGGCTAATAAGGATAAATTCAATAACTTTCTACGGAGACCTACTGTGGCACAGTACAAATAACAGTTTTACTTGCATCCACCTGTCGTGAAAGCACTAGCAGGGGCAATTTTTGTTAGCGTCGCTGCAACGAAAACTGCCGTCAGAAATAACTCCTGAACCTGTCAATTTCCACGAATACGACGCCTTTTACCGGTTTCAGGAGCTTACAAATTACCTAAACCTGCAACCTGACGGCACGGCTGAAGGGCTATCGAACAATGCACGAGTACGCCTTGAACAGTCCTTACGCTACTATTCTCCCACAAAAGTATCGTGACAACAGGGACCACCTGACAGGGGACCTTACAAGGGTTGAAACCAGGGTGATTTTGTACGAAAAAATTAACGCCGTGTAGGACCCTGATTTCAACCCTTGTAAGGTACCCTGTTAGGTGGTCCCTGCTGTCACGATACTTTTGGGGGAGAATAGTAAGAATATTCCGGCTGTCATGAACTGCCCAGCTGGGAGAGGTGGTTCGTATACAAAGCGACCATCCGGCTCAAATTCCTCTATTCCGGCAACCACCATAGCACTCTTTCGCAATGATGGAGTCCAAGTTCTCTATCGCGTTACTCTCTCTGTGCATAGGATTACCATCCCTTGCACAGCAGATCCCCGGTGCTCCGTTCCCCACTGAGTTCCTCGGCCTCAGTGCTGGCTGTCTTGCTGCTGTGAACCAAACGGTCTCTTCATGTCCCCGATGGCTTCCGACACATGCAGGAACTAGGTATACCGTCCAAAGATGAATTCGTTTGTGAATGAGACGGCTGACAACATGTCAACTCGCAGTGCAGCAAGTTTCGATCTGCTGGAAGACAGCAAACTATTGGAGCAAATCTGCGAAACGAGCTGCGCCGCGGATCTCGAGAACACGAAGAAAGCAATCGAGAAGGCATGCACTTCTGAGACGGACGTAATGGTTCCTGGTGCGAGCGTGGCTTATCCAGGTTTGTCGATGATACTCCATGTGGTCGCCATTGTTGTTGACTTGATTTGTAGCAACATTCCTTGCCGACCGATACCTCTACGCTATACAGATAGGGTGTCTCAAGTCGTAAGCAAACCCAAAGAAATCTATGATGGCCTTACCTGCTAATTCGGATCGCGATAGCAAATCGGGCGAATACTGCGACTCCGTTGTCACGAAATGGCAAAAAGAAGGCAGCAGCTCGAACTGGACATCCGCGCAAATCTGCTCCGAATGCGAGCTTGGAGTCCAGAAGGTCCAGCTGTCTTCTCCCTTTGGGTTCGACGAGGCTGGTGCGGCAGACTTTGCTTCTCTAACCTCAAGCTGCCAGGCAACGGGCTACGCATACGCCACACCAACATCATACGCTATCAATGCGACCGACACAGCTCCCTCGCCAGCACGCACGTGTGTCAGCACATATACTATACAGGAGGAAGACACTTGCGTGTCTATATCTGTCAGCCAGGGCGTCTCGACACACGGTATTATCAAGGCGAACGGCTTCGATATCAGCTGCAACATGCTACTAGCCCCTGGGTCTCAGATCTGCTTGCCGGCGAAATGCGAAACCTATCAGCTGGAGATGTATGAGACTTGCGATGCGATAGTAGATTTCGCGCATATAACCAAGCCGCAGCTGATGGCATGGAACCCTATGCTCAGTAGTTGGTGCAATGACCTGTTGACCTGGTACGGCTGGAACTTGTGCATCAGGTAAGCGGCTGTCCTCCTCACTGTATTATCTCTACCGCGTTCTGACAAGAAAAACAGCTCACCCAATGGAGTCATCAAGCCCGGTGAGGGTGATGCTGTTGCCACAGACGCTCCTGTGCCAGATAACGCACAGAGCCAATCGAATAAGCACTGCGGGAAGTGGTACCTCACCCAGGAGGGTGATCTGTGTGATAGCATATCCATGGCCTTCGGCATCACCGTGAAAGACTTCTACTTCCTTAATCCGCAAGTCGATGACAAGTGCTCCAACTTATGGCTGGAGACATCGTACTGTGTCAAACCTGTTGGAAACATTGCAACATACTCTGGCTACCCGGTTTCCACTCCTCCGACCGTCTTCCCCAAGCCGACACCAGAGCCAACGAAGCCATACACTCCTGTAGGTACCCAGCCGCTCTCTGCGATAGCCTCAGGGACAGCCGACGACTGCGAATACTACCAGAACGCGTTCGAGTCGTGGCTTGGCGATGTGATTGACAACTTCGACCTGAGTGAAGCAAACAGTTGCAACTCGTGGGCGGCAGGAGTAGGCATCACCGTGGAGCAACTGCTGGCTTGGAATCCGAGCCTTTCCAAAGACTCCTGCACGCTGCAAGCGGGCAAAAGTTACTGCATCTACAAAGGTATGTCTACGTCCCCTGTGTGAGCTTGGTTTGTAATCTTCCTCGCTAACGTATCGATCTTCTGTTCAGATGAGGGCTCTTCTTCCTCGCCCACGGCTACGCCCACCCAGTCCGAGCCATCAAAGACCACTGGAGGCTCTACGCCGAAGCCCACGTCGTCTGGGAGCGTGCCTCCACCCGCGGAGACCCAAGCGGGCGTCATATCTTCGTGCAAGAAATGGTATGTAGTTGCAGAGGGGGATGGATGCTGGGGAATCGCGAATGAAGCTGGCATTGAGCTCTCGGACTTTTACAAGTGGAACCCTGGCGTGAAAGAATGCGCTGAGCTGTGGCCAAGTTATGCTGTCTGTATAGGCGTATGAGCAAGAACGTTCATCCCTGTAGTATTTATATGTAGAGCTCGATGTTGTTCGATGGTCACTGTGCGATGTGATGTCCTTTATGAATGAAGGCCTGAGAAGCCACTCCTGTGTAAGATGCAAAAATCGACTGATCGATAATCGCACTGGTTCGATTCGTATATAATGCAAACATCATGAGGTTATCAAGGCATTCCCTTGTCCTCTGGCGAGAATGCAGTCCCATGCTGATGTGTACTGCAGCGTGCTGAAGAATTCCGCGGGCCAAACAAGGGTCATACACTAACTAGTACAGAAAGAGAGTAGTACCACCGTCAATCACATATAAAGTCTGGTCTTCCTGCGTGTTTGCCATCAATCTGACTTCCCATCAGTCGCTTCCCTTAATTTGTCGAAGCTGCACCACAAGTCACCCTTACAATCAACACAATCAGCCTCAAACGCCATCACCAATGTACCACCTGTCTCGACATCCATTGGTGGCTCGCAGGCTTACAATCAACATCTCTTACCTATCGCTTTCGACTGCATGGAGAAAGCGCACGCTGTTTCCGGATTCCCGACAACAAACGACACGGAACTTCTCAGACAATGACCGGAAGACCTTCCAGCGACCCGAGAATATAAACATGCCTGCACCATTCCAAGACCAGCGAGCGATTGAATTGCTCTCAGAACATATCGCAGAAAGCTTCAATGCGATAGATTACTCGCAAAGTGCTGATAGTATTGCAACAATGCCCGCGATTAGCTTGGACGATGTGCATGCGACAATTCGAAAGCTTAATGAAGACATCAGGCTGTTAGACGTACAGTTAGGCGTAGGAGGAGGGTCACTAGCCACCAGCGTCGAGGAGAGATTCGCCGAAATGAACGATCTTGGAGACTCGGCGGAAGCAAAATCAAGAAGAGCACGCAAGGAACTTGACGTTATAGTTGAGGGTTTGTGCGATCAGGCATTGCGTCCGGGCGCGCCTTGGGGTTTTGTAGTCTTCCGCACAGTCTACGGACCGCAGAGTGACGCTCCTTTCGCTCGTATCATTAATGAGCTTCGTGACATAGAGGAATGGTTATCTGACTACGACCAACCATACCTCTGGCCACGCTACGAGCTTACTGTTATCGAGGATGAGAACACGCTCCAGGGGGCTGATTCGCACACCGTTCGCAACGCCTTTCGAAGCTGGGTCGCGAATGATCTTACGCCTCGCTTCAAGCACCCAGAGAATTGGGGAGGGACGGCAAAGATTCACGAGATGTTGCGCAGCGATACCCCAGCAAACAATCCTTCCTGGGACAAGAAGCTTGGCACGCACCACCCAGCAGTAGGCCTGCCTACGAGATGGCAATTCTGTCTCTTTGTGGACGAGACCTGCCTTCGATCTGTAGATCTATCTAGCCCACGAAGTCCCTGTGTCAAGCTCTTGACCACCGACTGGGAAGGCGATAGAGCGGTAACTGTAGCCGAGGGCTGGGAAGACGGCGAGACCGACGACGTATTTGAAGACGTGGGATGGATGTATATGGATGTTGATGACTTCGTTGTCAGGTATAGGGATCTGATGGATCCATGTGAGTGGAATGAGGTATATCTGCGCCCGCAGAAAGGTGATGTACCGTAGGATGTTGAATGATCACAATCTTTCTTGTGATATGCAGGAGACACATTCGCTTGGGACACAGTCTCGTCTTCGGATCGGTTGATCTACCGAAGTTGTTGCATGCCTGTGCATCCTTCGGAATCAGCTTTTCTCTTCCGATACTGGGGTGAGGATCTGACTCGCGTAGGTAGGCGTAGCTGGTGATATTAGGTAGAAGCAGGTAAAGCCCGCTACCGGTAGGTATAGTGATTGCACTGCCCACCTCTATACTAAACAAATAGGAAGTAAGCGCATATATTAAAATGAAGATAAGTATTTTGAACCGTTGAGCCTGACGCATCAATTTGCCTTTCTAGCTTCAGCTAAATCCAACGGGTGCTACTGTACGTGTAGACAAATAAATGCCTTTTTTCTTAGCAACGAATGCCTTCTTCCTTAGCAGAACCACACAAGCAGAACCACACAAGCAAACCAAACTGCTAGAATCTAGATTATACAGCTGACTTCTTGGCTTTGATTACATTCAACTAATGATACTCTGAAGTCCGGTATTTGCCTTCTTCCTGTACAAGAAACCAAAAAGCAAACCAGATGTTCGGCGACTAAGCTGTCTTCTTAGATTTCCCAAATTTGCCTGGTTACACTCAACAGCCCGACGTATGCCTTCTTCCATACTCACACGGGGCTCGTATCCTAATCACTCCCTTGCTTTGAAAATGTTGGATGTGCGAACCTGGGCTGTGTACTTGAGCATATTCGTCGTAATGCTTGGTTGGCCCCCCAACGTCGCAACCCATGTCACCCATTCGAAGATGATGGTGAAGAAAGCAACCAGACCCAATGGAATTGTCCAGATATCTTTGTCGGCAAGAGGTTTGCCGATAAGCCCAGATACCGTGCGCAAGAAATCCCAGAACGACCATGGATCGCCGTTGGTGAGGAAGAAAGCCTCGCCGCAGCGGCCAGGTTTCGTCAGCCCATATCAAGTCGTCGTACGATCGTTGCACGACCTCAGAGCTCGAGGTATACACATGGATTTTGATACCCAACTCCATGGCACAGTCGAGCACATTCTTTGTTCCGTCGTATTGACGGCCTCGAGAAGTTTGGGAACGGGATTAAGAGGGTCGGGAGACGCCGTGTTGAAGATGACTTTTTGCCTTGGTCTGCAGCGTGTTACGGACGTCATCTCGAGAGGTAATGCTGCCGGTCACATATTCGAGCATTGAATCCTCGATTCTGTTAAATTTGGTGGAAACATCGAATACGGTGACTTTTGTTGCGTCGCCGCGTTCGACGAGGTATTTGACGATGTGATGGCCGAGCAGACCGCAGCCCCCGACGACGAAAACCGAGCCGAGGTCTCCCATGATGACTGCAAATGTGGGAGGGTGAAAGAGATGCAAACGTGTCCTTCAAAGGACTGTAGCCCCGACCCTGGTTTCTTATAAAGTTCGGTTTGTTTCGCTTGCTGGTTACGCGACCATCAATTGATGCGGCACGGACATCTGGCCTGGACCTTTCAGGTAAACATTTGAAAGCAGGGGGTTCTTGGCAGTCACAGCACCGGTGAATGTCAAGCTCTATACCACTGTGCCGGTATTCTCGGGAACGTTCGTTTTTCGCGTCAGAGCGCCACCAGCCCACCCAGACCGGGGACCTGATATTCGCGACGATCGTGAAAGATCTATTGAGCCTACATGCGAACAACCCTCCAAATACTCTCTATATGCAATTCAAACTCCCCAATGTGCCTCTACGTACCCCAAACCCCTTGCGTTCCCTGGAACCCTCGCTATTGAGTGATCAATGATTCCAGGCCGTCGTTCATTAGACCACTGAGGTGTCTAAATGCCGAAGTATCGCAACATCAAGTTCCATGTCCTGCCCACTGTACCCGACCATGGGTTTATCACTTTCGCGCGATTCGTCCCGCTCGCCACCTTCTTTGGACTTGCCACTACCGGAATATCCCTTCAACCCCGTGACGTAACTGCTGCTACTGTGCCGTTGAAATGAACCGGTCATAAATGCAGCCTTAAGGGCCTTCCAAACAGCTAGAAAGAAAATAGCGCAGTTGCAAGACAGTGCGATGTTAACTTCAAGTATTCTCTTAGTACTTTAGCTCGCAGTCCAGCCACCTTTAGGGTGCAAAGTAAATTTCCATACGTAAAGAGCCCTACCCAAAGGGCGTATCGTAGCGTATCTAGGTCGCTAAAATGGACGCACACCCATACCAGGCGAACGACTGCAAACGCACAGGCCCTGATTCCGACGATTAGCTTCTTTGGTGACCATTTTCTTCCTCACTTTAAGCGAGTCTTACAAAAATCCAGCTGCGAAACCGATCAGACCTATCTTCTTGTTCCTGTCTACATTCAGGCTCCGGAATCGGTGGATAGGAATGAATAGAATGAAGAAGTTGGTGATCATGTTCAAGGCGCCAAATGTTACGACGGCGGTACTGGTGGTCTTCGTAAGGCAGTATGTATCCTTAAGAATTGCAGTTGACTCCGTACATCGGACTGCGCGCGTAATGATTACACCAAAGTAGGGGATCGTGACGATCGTACAGACCACTACACCAGTCCAGATTAATCGTCGAGAGAAATCGTAAACCTTGAACAGACGGTAATAGAGGAGGAAGATCGAGACACGCGTAAGATATGGAACAGGGGTCAGGGCCAGTTATCCATTAACGCTCCACAGCCCCCGCGCAGTACGTTATTGCAGCACAGCGTCTAGACAGTACGGAATCACGACACAGTACATAGACAGCATATTGCGGCGTAGTTAGAGAATGCGTACAGATATCGGGGCACAGAGAAACATTGAACCCAGTTCAATTGTGGGACGATGCAGTCTAGTTAAAATCCATACATTTAGCCTAATGTGATGGAATTATTTTCATGACCCCCATTACTGAGGACTGTGCCTTACAGTTGCAGCCTGCTCGTATCAATTGATAGTACCAAACCTATCATAGGCTTTGCATATGCGCTGGCTATCTACATGGCAAGCAGACCCCTTATGTTACCGTCCCTGTACTACCCACCGTCTTATTCGCTGAACGTTGCAGTTTACTAAGTAAATAATATCTATTTTGTGAGTGTTCACTGTTGGGCGTAGAGAGGCACGGAACTCCCTGCAGCCGCCGCACCTTCGCCTCTCACAATCACCTCCATCCTCACAACACGATTATCTTGCACTAAGTTTTGAAAATGATAACTTTGAGCGATGATGCCACGGGATATCCCTCCTCATGGCGACTCGGTATTATCATCGCGTCTTTATACTTTAGCTCTTTCTTGATAGCTCTGGATACCAACTGGCTATTCCAAAATCTCAACCGACTTCCAGTCTTTAGGAGACGTCGCTTGGTACGGTACAGCATACCTTCTTACCATCATCGCTTTTCAACCCATCTTCGGATCATTCTATAAGTTCTTCAATACTCCCAAAGTATACAAGGCTTCTATTGTCATCTTCGAAGTTGGTGTATAAGAGCGAAAAACATGTCCATTTAAAAATTATTTCAAAACGACACAAAAGCTCAAGTATCACACCAACTTCGCGATGACGCCTCCAGTTGAAGAAAGTATCACTACTCTTCTGAAGCAAATCGAGAAAAATGCGAGTGGCTTCGCGGAGTATTTCAGGACTCGAGGCTTTCCAGAGCCTTCTTTTGAACACGGAAACAACTTGAAATTGGGCGAGGAACTACCAATTGACGTGGCTGCGATGCGAGAAGCCGCAATCGAAGCTAGCCATGAGTTACACGACCTTTTGCTTGGGCCCATGGGACTAATTGTCGAGTGTTCAGGTCAGGTATGAATAATCTATACTTTAGCAAATATGATATACATAATTTACTGATACTCTCAGCAGTATCTGCTGTTATGGATCCAGTACATTTATCGACATCGCATTGCTTATAAGGTTCCTATTGCTTATAAGGTTCCTATTAATGGCGAGGCAACATTCTCTGAGTCAGCAGAAGCATGCTGGTTGAACGAGAAAGATGTTTCACGTTTTCTTTGTGTTGCGACGAGCCAACACGTGTTCAGGGAGGTCAGAAAGGGAACGATTGTCCATACGGCGGCACCCAAAGCTCTTTTAAATAATCCAATGCTGGAGGCATGGACTATGAATATAGCCCAAGAATTTTGGCCCTCATTGACCCGGGTTGGTATCCTCATTCTCTAAAGCTTTTTCCTACTTCCACCTGTACTAACGCATGGCTTAGGTAGTCGATGCCACCGAAAAATGGTCTAGATCAGAAGAGCCAAATGAATCGATCCGTTTGGTAACGTACATGTTATCTTCGAGAATCTAATAATGTTAAACAGGGGTATTCGCTGGCCCATGGTACGAACGAAAACCCATTCGACGTTATTAAGGATGCCAAACGCAATGAACAGTTTGTTCAATCAGAATCAAGCCATGAGTTTTTCTCATCTTCATCCCTCGTACAATGTCAAATATCTCGTCGATAATTTCGATTTAGGAGTTATTGGAAGAGGCACCATTGTTGACATCGGCGGATCCCAGGGCCAGGTGAGCGTCGCGATCGCTGAAAAGTAACCTGATATCACTTGCATTGTGCAAGATCTTGCGACAACTATCTCGGGAATTTCAATCCCCGACGCACTCAATCACCGTGTAATTGGAATGTCACATGACTTTCTGACCCCACAGCCAATCCGAGGTGCGGATGTATACCTCCTGAGGTGGATATTGCATCAATGACTGGTCAGATAAGTATTGCATCAAGATCCTACAGAACTTGACACCTAGCTTGAAGAAAGACGCAAAAGTTGTCATCAACGGCATCTGTATCCAGACCCGGGCCAGGTCTCTATCAGAGCTGAAAGATATCTGCGGTAAGTCTGCTCGGCTGTGACTCGAATTCAGTAGCACTGACCATTACTCCACCAGACTAATGGACATTTCCATGAAGCCCTTCAACAACGCCCGTGAACGAGATGCTGAAACGTGGGAATGGCTATTCAGTATGGCGGACAAGAGGTTTGATTTCAAAGGCATAATCTTGCCTCAAGATGCGCGCATGGCCATTATCACAGCCGAGTGGACAGGATAAGTGGAATGACGGATGCAATGGTATATTACCAAGGCAATGACATGTACTATCAACTGGTGTATGTTGAATGAATACAAATAGTTGAGCGCAAACTATCAGAAAAGGCATCCTATTATGATTAGCCCTATAGCATTGATATCAGTTGATGTTGGCTAAGATGCTACCTGCCCCTGCATCGGCGGGTGGCTTGCCTCTGCGTGCTGAACACCAAAACTATCGCTTTTGCTTAAAAGTACAATTTCCTATATAAAATATAGCACTTTTATATAACAAAAAGTAGAAAGTTTAAAATAATTTATTATAAGAATAAGTAGTTCTAAAAATTAAGAAAATAAGGTGTAAAAACGTACTACCTTGGAACTGTAAGGTGGGAGAGCATGTGCGCTGGCTGACAGCTTAGCGTCCCGCTTTCACGATTTACCGAGAGCTTGCTGCATTGCACCCTGTCAATTTTCTAGGATGACTGCGCCGCCTGCGGCCCTCCCAATGATACGCACTGGCCATCAGCTTGGCAGTGTAACTACAATCAATAGCAGCGCCACATCAATTGGTGAAATATGTAAGTGCCTGAGCACAGACAAGCGGGGTGTAGTAACTACTACTTGTGCCGCTTGCTACCCGCCGCATTGCAGCCTTTTCCCTCGTTACTTGCACGTTTGGTTCCATCAATTGATATTCACTTGTGCCCTCTTCTAAAATGCTAGATTATTTGATTGCCATCGTGGGGCTGTACCTTGGTTACAGTTTCATCTGTCTAGAGCTCAATTACAGGCGAGCTTCGTCAATGGGTATCCCTCTTGTGCGGGTCCCTGTCGATCCACTGAACATCCCGTTCCAAGTCTTCGAGCCGCACCTCTTCGCACTTCTCGATCTACTACCATCGGGAGTACTACCAAACTTTGTTCCATATCTGCGGAGAGGATGGTTCTTTCTCGACAAGGCCGACTCTCATCTCCGCTATGGTCCTATGTTCGCTATTGTCACTCCACGGGGCATTCATGTTCAGATATGTGACTCGGAGGTAATACACGATATGTTTTCTCGGCGATTGGACTTTGTGCGCCCAGTCGAAAATTATAGTGAGACGAAATTCCTTCTTTGTTACAGGAGAGGCTAATGCATCATGACAGAGCTTCTTGAGATTTACGGCCCCTGCATTTCCACAGCGAATGCAGAAAATTGGCCTCGTCACAGGAAGGTTCTTGCAACCCCTTTCAACGAAAACATCATGAAATTCGTCTGGAGCGAGTCTCTCTCTCAAACGAAACAAATGCTCCACACGTGGACGACGGGCGCAAGTACTACCCACGGCATTATCAGCGTTGCAAAAGATACCCGCACTCTGTCCCTCGACGTATTAGCCGCGACAGGATTCCGTCAATCTTTTAGCTTCCAGTCTTCTAGCGATGACGATGGAGGCGCGGGAACCAATACTGCGTCTTCGTACCGTGACGCATTATCTACGGTATTAGATAATGCTATCCTTCTAATGCTGATCCCACGTCGATACCTTTCGCTTCCATTTGTTCCACAGTCGCTACAGCGCATTGGAAAAGCCGCTGAAGAGTTCAAAAAGCATATGGAGCGCATGTTAGTTGATGAGACTGCGGCCCACAAACAAGGAAAGACAGGTGCGGGAGGCCTGATGACTTCTTTTGTGAAGGCATTGAACAACCACAACGCAAATCCAGACTCTGAAGGCTCTAAAAAGCAGTCTCCGGGGCTCTTAGTTGATGAAATTTTCGGCAACATTTTCGTCATAAATTTCGCTGGCCATGATACAACAGCCAATACACTCGCATTCAGTATGTATCTGCTTGCTACAACACCCGATGTGCAGAATTGGGTGGGTGAAGAAGTGCAGAGGTTTGTTGCTAAGGACGATGAATGGGACTATGAACGGTTGTTTCCGCAACTGCTCCGATGTCGCGCTGTCCTGGTCAGTTGATCCAATACAGCACGGTATGTGAATTTTGCTAATATGGCCGTAGATGGAAACACTTCGGCTCTTTCCGCCTATAGTCTCACTGCCTAAGCAAACAAACTCTTCACCCCAAGAAATAATGCTCGAAAATCGAAGAGTTGTTATCCCTGCAAACACAAGTACCAGTCCTTGCGTTATCGCAGCCCACACGCATCCCAAATACTGGCCTAATCCTCTCAAATGGAACCCTTCGCGCTGGATAAAGACTGGTGATGATGGTACGGAGGATTTGATTACGCCGCCCAGAGATACTTTCTTCCCTTGGTCCGACGGCGCGCAGAATTGTCCAGGTGCGAAATTTTCGCAGGTCGAGTTTGTAGCTGTTCTCGCGCTTTTGATGCAAGCGCATCGACTGAGTGTTGTAAAGAACGATGGAGAGACGGGTGAGCAAATGACTGAGAGAGTTCGGAAGGTAGTGGAGGATTGTGATCTGCAGCTTCTTCTAAGGATGAGGGATGCTGACAGGGTTAAGTTGAGGTGCTCACCTCTAACTCAGGTCGCTGTATAATATATCAACAAGAAGATATCACGAGACGCAGGTGTTTTAAAGGATTGGTTTTTGATTGAGATTATTTGTGTTCTCACCCAACATGCGCAGGACAAAATTTCGACCCCTTGTTCGTTTCTGTTCGTGTTGAAACAGCCCGTTACGACGGGAATTGGATTCTGGGGAGGGTTCATTCTACATATGTAGAACATACTTAGCAGCGTCGGGTGATTTATACAGGGGTGCTTCACAAAGAGAGTAGCGGGGCCATTATTATTAATACATAACGCAGCGCGAAAACCCTACGAACTTCTCTGCTCCAGTTACTTTATCAGCTTTACCTTAACAAGGTACGCTCAGAAAAAAATCTTTTTTGACCTAGGGTGCACATGTAGCCCCATGGAAACGGTTAAATGAGGTTAATAGCCCCCTGGGCAAGGAGTGTATACATGTAGCATGATTGGACAGTGATGGTTTTCGGCCCCCATCTGCCCTTCAGCTTGAGGCCCGCCGCTATGACACCTCCACGCCACGAGTAGAAGCTCAGACAAGCTACGCCGCAACAACACCATGCACGATAAGACACAGCCTGCCATGGCATTATATTCACCCGCACCAGCTATACAATCTCTTCACAATCATCATCATCGTCAACATGAACGACGCACGATCGCGACGAGAATTGAGTAACTCAACGATTTCGGCACTGGAAAACAGGAATGAAAACTTCCGGACGAGTAGTGCTTCATCGATCACACCAGACAACTCGCTCAACGTGCCGAACATATAACGTACTCATGATAAAAACAATTCGACGAGCTCCTGGGAACCACTCCTCGGTGGCGGCAGACCTGGAACGCCGATTTGTGAGTAGCTTCACTTAGGTCTTAATGCCGACTAATCAAAACAAATAGCTGCGACCTGGCTGCCATACACTCCTCGGGGTTCTCTCATCTGGATACCATCAGCTGCCTCATTTACTTTGGGCTTGACTACCATTTTGCTATGGTGGTACTCTGACAAGCATAATGGCCTCAGCACAGAATCCTCAGCCGTTCGAGGGTGGGAGTTTGTTCCTACGCTACTGGCCGTCGTGTATACGCAAATGACAGCGATGTTATTTGACGATGTCAAACGTACTGAGCCTTTTGCTCTGCTAGCGAATGCTAGCGGCAAGCAGATACCCACTGCCTCACACACTATTCTTGCCAGACCACGGTCTTGGTGGATTACATTGAAGCAAAGTTTCGGCAAACGTCGCAACGGCGGGCGGATACGTTGGGCAGTTGTGTTCTCTTGCTTAGCCAATGTTCTAGCTTTTCTGTTTATCTCCCCGCTTTCATCAGTGCTGTTTAACTCCCAGCTAGTCACGGTTGTTGAGCCTCTGGAGATGACACGCTGGATTCTGAAGAACGGTACATCAACAGAACCTATAATGAAACGTGATACGTATTTCAAAACTATCGGCGCACTTCTGCAGAACATTACAACTTCACCATGGATATCGGACGAGTATGTCATTTTACCATTTGGACCAAATACCTATGGTGCTTCGTCGGATACGCGTGCCATGAATACCTCCCAGATATGGCAAGCCGAAACAACGGTTTTGAAAGCTGAGTTGAATTGTTCACCTTTGGAGCTTATGGGGACTTCCCAACAAAGGCTTTCAACATCAGGGTTTTTCGTCTATTCTGCCATGATTCTAGTCGCGATCACTGTCATGCAAAGACTCGCTGATGGAAATTCTCTACATCAATCTTTATTCACATACCGCGTGCGGGTTGATGCAATTGGTAACTTTGTTCCCTTCTTTATTATCCCAACTGTTTTTGGAATCATTTTAAGCATGTGGTGGAATGGACTCGACAAGACACTCAGGAACATTCAACCATACATCAATGATATCCATGTCAAAATCGCCGCAGGAGATAAGACAAGGCGCAGCTACATCGTACCAATCATGCTACTGGCTCTGGGCATCCGGAAAAACTCTCAAAAATAGGCATTGGTTGCTATCTCTCGTTACATTCGGCACATTTGTTTCACAAGCATGTAAGTCTTTTCCGTTCATAGTCATGAGCTTGAACACTAAACTAATGCAGTGATTATTGCATTGTCCGCGCTTTTTCGGCAGGATGCTGGCTATCTTGATTCTATAGTCAAGCTAGAAAGAACGCTCGAGTTACGTCAGATCCCCTATATTCGACAATTCAATCAGACCTCAGGCTACCCCGCTATATTCAGTTGGAAGGCTGAAGGGGGGTTGGGATCAATCACAGACTTCTACAGCAATTTAAGTACGAACTGGATGTACACAGCCGAGATCCGACTAACTACAAATGGGAATGAACCTGCCTGGAGCAAAGAGGGATGGAGCTTTGTGCCTGTCAATCTTTCAGACATAGGGACTATGTCACGAGGACAAAACGACATAGGGTTCAACACAGAAATTGCAACTGCGCACTACTCCTCTGTCAATGTAACTTTGAAAACTCCCGCAATTCGAGGGCGTGTGATATGCGAGCCTATCCAAGAAGTCAGTACAACAAAACATTGGCTGTCGCATGTCCCTATGATTGACCAGGCAACAAATGTCACTACGAATGTGACAGGGCTGTCATCCATAATGTTTATCGATACACCGTATGTTGGGGGAATGACGCCCGATGCAAGATATCTTAGTTGTTGCTTTAATCAGACCGACTCTGCCAGAATTGACAGTTTTTTTATGACCGTTGCAGTTGGATACTGGACTGAAATATGGCAAACTCGGACGGAGCCGGAGCAAGGACTTCCCTTTGCGAGAGTGACAGGCAGCACTCTCAACTTTACCGTGAAATGTGAGTTCAAACACTTTCACTCGACCGATTTTACTGTTTATTTGGAAACTGATGTTAATCATATGGATGAATAGGGGTACATGGGGACGGTGGCTTCGCTGAGCTTCCTGAGGACTACCCACGCATTGGCCGAAACAGACAGTATAACCAGAGCTTATTATTCTTCGACCCACCACAGATACAAGCTCTGAGTTGCATGCCTCCTGTGGAAAGTTCAGAAGCCGAGGTCGTTCTTGATAAAGAAACCGGCCGCATTCAGTCCTATCAACTGCTAACGGAGCCTATTCCCGAAGAAAGCGCATGGAGCGACTCTTTCGTTTTTCACGACTTGACTGAGCCAATCGATCCTGCTGTCAAAGCGAAGATCGCAGGGGGAAACAGAAAAAATGGTGGATTGAATCATGTTGTTCGTATCATGCAGAACATGACTACGAGTTATGGGGTGAATTTCATGTACGCAATGTTACACGCCTCTCGCCTGTCTTCCCTCCGGTCTCCACCTAACGAAATTCCTGCGCCCCAGTGGGACGAAACTCTCAAAGATAACGTGTTCAACATCAGAGATAATTACACGGGCCTCAACTTGGACTTCATGTCATATGCGTCATATATACAAGCCAACAAAGATGCAGCTTCGCTTCTTGACGCAAACGTTTTACGTCAACAAACTGAACATACTTTCACGACATTTTTCCAACATTTCGTTAGCAGCGATGTATCCTTACAATCTGGCGGGTGGGCCTACCAACCAATAGGAGCTAATCTTGACGGCCTCGGGAAACCTCGTGATACCACTCCTCCACAAATTGCACCAAACGGGGAGCCGGCAGTGCCAGTATCCAAACTCCCTACCAGAGACACCGAACCACACTTCAACGCAAAAGTGGCTAAACAGGTCGAAGTTTTGCGTATGAGTCCCATGGCATTTGTTGTTTGCGTGGTCCTACTTAGCTGGTTACTTGCAACCCTTGTGGTGGTAGCAGTCTCGGAAAGATTGTACTTTAGGGGTCTAATTCGGAACGTTGAAAGCATTGCAGACGTTTTAGTGCTTGTAGCAGGGAGTGAGAGGTTTTTAGAATTGGTTAGGGAAGGAGACGTTCAAAGACTACAAACAGACCAGAAGATAAAAACAAGACTGGGACCATTCCGGGATTCAAAGGGTAGAGTAAGACGGGGAATTGACATTGTTGAAGATGGAGAAATTCTGCTGGAACAGAATTAGAATAGAATAGAGATTTGGGACTTTATTTTTTTTAATTACTCTACTATACTATAACTTATATTTATCTAACTTAACTTTTACTATTAACCTGTATAACCCTTACTTAAATTATAGTTATTACTAGTATATAAAAAATAGGTATAGGTTAGAACCGTTAGGTTAAGGTTAGGGTATTAATTACATTAATAACTAAACCTAACTATAACCTACGTATGTAACCTATACCTATTTACCACCCTAATCTAGCTTGTAATGCACGCGAAAGGCCAATATCCAATGAAACGAGAGTGGCATAGCTCTAACTTCCCGGGTAAAATATACGCCTTTACCACTTTACACGACCATCGCGCTGGGAGCCTATGTGGACTGAATTTGTGGTCAAGCGAGAATGTATGCACCAAGTATTGGGGAGCATGGTACCGTACGTCAGCGCTAGTTAGCCGTCGAACAGTATACGGTCGTTCCCTTTTTCACCGGCCCTATAAAATTTGTTGCGGCACAGCGCCTGGCGGCACAGCGGCGAGCGCCTGACAGCCCAGAACACGGAAAGTGTAACGGCATATGTCCACCGTGCGAGTGGACTCTGGTTGCCTACTTCCCCCACCACGACCCGCTGAGCCCTTTCGCAGTAGATCCATTGTTTATCGTCTGAAACGAACGAGGTATAGATAATCAGCATTAGACGACCAACCAAAACCACACTCTGCACAGAAAAGACACTTTCCGCAGCATGGAGAACCTTCTTGCGCATTGGCTGGCTACTGCCTACCAGTGGAGATTCGAGACTGCGCTAGGTGCTGTTAGTATTTTCACCATCATCTTCCACGCGACAATCTGACGGCCCAGGTGTTTGCGTACATCATATCACGATACATCTACCTGTCGCATTTTCACCCTGCTTCTAAGTATCCAGGGCCGCGTCTGGCTTCCATATCTAATCTCTGGCTCTCATACTACCAGTACGTAGGCGACCTTAAATCAGAATAGCAGTAATGTCATACCTTTAACTTGCCGCACGTAGATACACTGGGAAATATCCATGGGCAGTCGAGAATGTGCTTAAAAAATATGGTAAGCTCGGTATTGTCCTGGATCTCCATTCAACCGCTAATAGACTGAGGCGACGTGGTTCGGATTGCACCAAATGAGCTGGTCTTTATCACTCCACAGGCAGAATCCGGTAGGGGCGACCATGGCGAAATACATCCACAGCGTATACCTGACATCCTTCGGAATCTAGATATCTACACGCCACACACCAAGAACCAAGAGCATTTCCGCAAAATCGACTCTGGAATTCCGCTGCCAGATGACGGTCTCTCTTTCGAGAGAGCTCCGGCGAAACATCGACAATTGGTCAAAAAGCTTGCAGGCGCATGGGGTGCTAATTCCCTGAAGCAAATGGAGCCTACCATGCATTCGTACATCGAGTTATTCATACGGAAGATGAAAGAAGTGGGGGGTAGGAAGGACGGCATAGATCTCCAAACTGTGAGTGGTGTCTCCCTCCGCTCCGACTATATATCAACGAACATACCCATGATAACGGTCAACCTACCACTCAGTGGACGGATAGACTTGCCATGGACATGTCAGCCGAGTTGGCGTACGGCCGTAAGATGGGCCAACTTGAAAAAGGTAATCGTCTACTTGCGCATCTTTCTGCAGAGGGACATTCGCTGAGTATCACACCCAGGCGAGAGTGCATCTCTCTTGGATACCTTTTGGCAACTGAACTTCTTCATCACCATCAACAGGATTGGCAACAAGTTTCTTCTCCTCAGTCCCCTGAAATATATGTTTGTGCCGCTCAAGGTGTTGCTCAGCCATTTTCGCATCGAACGATTGAATCGAGAAGCAGTTGAAGACCGTGTCGCGCGTCGACATAAGCCTCATCCGTTGGATCACTTCGATAGCATGCTCCCACCGGAAGCCCCTGTTCCAGCGGGGCGCGAAAAGGTACATTTCGAAATAGTTGCAGGCCATCTCCTCGTTGGGGGCTTCGAGTCAGTGTCTGGTCAATATCATTGCGCACTCATGTTCATGCTGCTCCAGCCCGAGTTGCTACAAGCTTTAGTCAACGAGGTCAGGACGAGATTTGATAAATTTGAAGACATCGACGCGGACTCCTTAGTCTCCTTGCCGTTTCTGAACGCAGTTATGAACGAAACACTTCGATTGACGGTGAACGTGGCGGCAATCCTTCCACGTGAAAGCCCAGGTGCTACGGTGGACGGGAACTTTATACCGAAAGGGGTACGTAGGCATTGTCCCGGCTTTCAGAGCGACTCCCTTGATAAACTAATGCTTCGATCATTTCTAGATCATCGTTCACTTTGCCCACTTTGCCTTCACTCGCAGCCCGCGCTACTTCTATGACGGCCGATCATTCCGGCCTCAGCGTTGGCTCCCCAAAGAGCATCCCTTGTACGACACCGCCTTTGGAAACGATTCCACTGAGGCTTTTCATCCATTTGGGCGTGGTCCAAGATCTGTGAGTAGTGTCACCTTGGGATATTCAATTTTGGCTAACTGATTTTGGAGTGCATTGCCATGGCACAGGGGTTGCGGCAGTTAAGGCTGTACTTGGCCAAGGTATCTTGGGCGCTGGACATAGAGCTAGTACCCGGCCAAGATCTCAACTTTGAACGAGACTACCGACTCTATGCGATGTGGGAGAAACCGGGGATGCGCGTGCGGTTCCATTCCGCGAATACTTAGAAGTAGAATTATTTTCGAAACAAGAGGCGGCCATCCTTTGCAGTTCAAGCATGAATGACCGGACAGGGGACATGCATGGGAAAAATCTTTGGTGGAAGTAGGGGGTTGATGCGGGTGATAGTGTAGCAATTGATGCTTTCTTTCAGCGCCCCTGGTCGGCGCGTATGTAGGGACATAGCTCAAGTGCTCTCTTAAGCTGACCCAAATTCCGTAGATATTCGACTCGATTGATATCATCTACGTCGTAGCCATGTAATTGATTAAAACCTCCCTGCTTCTTCTCTTCTAGCAATTCTTCAGTGTCATAAGGGACGCACGACAGGCTTCGGGTTTGTCTTCATCCCCATCTTCAACGTACCCTATCTCACCATTTCGTGTCTTCGAGTAGCTCAATGCCATATCATAGGGTTGAAGATATGCAGCAATGGGGTAGTCGGTACTACGAACATGATATTCGGTACTTACAATCTCGTGACAGATTTCTTCATCGTCATTTTCCGACCAGTCAAGTCAAGAAATCGAATGTGGAGGCTAAGCGCAAATGGGTGTGACGCTGCTATTTTTGACTGGTCAGTGCTCATGTAGGTGTTCACGATCAGTTGGTGGTCGGACAGGATTCACTGACATACATATCACACAGCACATGCTCCATGAGCATAGTACGTCTTGGAATAGTCGCAAACGATTTGGGCAGCACCGACACGTTGTGGACAGCCGCAACCGTGTCTGGGTTCATCTATGGGACGCAACCGTTGGGGAAAAAAAAAAAAAAAAAAAAAAAAAAACGGATATAGTACGAACAAGGGTTATAGCGCTGTGGAGATGAAACTAGCCATCATTTGTGGCAGTGTGATGCACTTGCCCGTGTTTTTCAAGCAGAGCAAGTCGTCGCTGACCTCTGGGTACATGTTGCTCACATGAGTCCTAGGCTGGTAAAATGGGTACAGGTCGGGTTGGGGTAGGGTCGCCTAGATAAGTAATTACTAGGCTAAGTTAGAGCTAGTCTGTATCGGTCAAGCCTAGTAACAAATGGGAGGGAGAACCATGAACTCTATTACGGGGAATTGATCGGAAGAATCTCTTAGGAACAAAAATGCTTAAGGTCAGATTGATTCTCGGGGCCTGAGGGAGCCGGACTATGCGGATCTGGATGTTGCGATTGATATTATCACAGCTTGTGCAGCCATCGCGATGAAGGAGCCCTTTGCATCAAGTTCGAGTTATACAAATAGAATCTTTGGCCTTTAAGGATCCAAACAGAATCATTTGTTTTTATTGTCGCCTGGAATTTTTATGTCGCACGGCCGAAAAGAGCACATTGGTGTAAATGGTTCCCCACGCGAATGTGAATCACTAGTCACATCACCCTGGTTGGTCTCGCGTAAATAAAACCAGAACTTGTATCAACAATGATAAATGCTGGTCGACCTCCCCTCGTCTCCAGGATTACCACTCCCCACTTTGGACTTTCCTTCTTCCTCATCCCAACCTTTCACACAATTCCACACCACCAAGCTAAAAAAAAGAAAAAAAAAAAAAAAAACCCCCCCGAGCTTCACCGATACCATGGATCCCGTCCTCGTCATTGGAGGGTGCGGCGGACTAGGACACCACATAGTCAAACAACTCCTAGAAGAAGGCCACGCAACCAACATCACCGTCTTCGACAAAAACACCTCGCGCAATCGCATTGAAAAAATAAACTACATAACTGGCGATCTCGGCTCCTCGGAAGACGTGCACAATGCCTTCCGCAATACAAAGCCGCGAGTCGTATTCCACACAGCCTCCCCCATGCTCATGGGCCAGAAAAATTCACCGGACCTCTTCGAAAAGATCAACATTACCGGCACGCAAACTATGCTTGAAGCCATCCGCGCCGTGCAGTCCGTCCACGCTCTAATCTACACAGGAACCTCCTCGGTCGTGCACAACAACCTAACCGACATCGTCAACGCCACCGAAGACTGGCCAAAATGCTATCTCCCAGAACAAACAGAGTACTACACGCACACAAAAGCAGTCGCAGAAGACATGATTCTCGCCGCGAACCGAAAAGACAACCTCCTCACAGTAACCATCCGAGGAAGCACATTGTTCGGAGAAGGCGACAGCACCACCATCCCACAACTCGTCGGAAACGCCCTCTCAGGCCGTAGTAACATGCAAGTAGGAGACAACAAAAACCTCTTCGACTACACATACCTCGGCAACGCAGCACACGCCCACATCCTCGCCGCTTCCATCCTCCTCAAAACATCCCCTTCTTCCCCTCCTCCTCCTGCAGACCAACGCGTCGACGGCGAAGCCTTTGTAGTAACAAACGATTCCCCCTGGCCCTTCTGGAACTTCGGTCGCGCCGTCTCCGCCGCAGTCGGTCGTCCCATCTCCCCAAAAGACATACGTGTCGTTCCCTCGTGGCTCTTTTATATTTTCGCAGTATTCGCCGAATGGGGGGTTTGGATGGTTAGTTTGGGGCAACGCGAAAGTCATTTGAATAGGAAGATGGTGAGGTATTTTAGTATGACGAGGACTTTTGATATTACCAAGGCGAAAGAGAGGTTGGGGTATCGGCCGAGGATTGGGACGGAGGATGCCATTAAGAAGTCTGTTGAGCATTTTTTGGCTACGAGGGAGGAGGAAGGGAAGAAGGAATTGTGAAGAGATTTATTAAGAGGGAAGGGGGATGGAGCGGGTAGTTGCTTGCGATAGGAGGGGATGAGAAGCAGTGCTTAAGTTTCCAGGTGTTGATATAGCATCTGTCAAAGTTGTGATGTCTTGAAGTGGAATACTCTGTCTGAGACTAGATCCGACCAGGGCGCAGATTCTGCTGTAAAAAAGGACAACGCGACATGGTAAATTACTCAACAGACAACGAACTGGAAGAAGTTTTTCTTCCTCTCCAATGTTTTGTTTTGTTGTTAAATACTATTATGCATCTTTATGAAAACTGAATCTCAACGAAAAGACACACTCCCATGAACTTTGATATGCAAACCTCTCCCCCCCCCCAAAAAAAAAAAGAAATGAAAAACTCTAAACACCTACTCCTCATCCTTAATCCCCCGAAAACATCTCCACAAATCATACCACAGATCTACTGCGCCCAAACCAACTTCTTCCCCTTCCCTCCAAACCACAACATTCTCAACCGCTCTCCACGGCTCTCCCTTCCTCTTCAGCGAATACCCCTGCAACCCCGCAGGAAAACACGCTCAGGTAACTCCTTTTGAGAACTTCTCAGCCATCTCCTTAATCTCCTCCTTCCCAAAAACTTTCTTAGCCTGAGAGTGCGAGGAGGAGGTAAAGCGAGAAGTATCTGCGCGTTCCTCAGGCGTACTGTTGTGCATGCGGACAAAAGTTTCTCGGATTTGGGGACGAGTAGCTGGTGTGAAACCTATTTGGACGTATACGCGGCCGGGGCGGATGAGCGCGGCGTCTAGGGACTCAGGGGTGGTTTTTGTCATCATTAGGACGTGGCCCTTTCGAAGTCCATTAGTTAGGGGGTTTGGTCTGGGGGAAGGGGGAGGACATACCTCATGCGCAGCAGCCACATCAATAACATTAAGCAACGCACTCAAACTAGTCGAGCACGCCCCTTTCTTCTTTCTTTTACCTTTCTTCTGACTCGCTTTCTCGTTATCGGCGTCTTCGGGAGGAGTAGCGGCGGGTTCTTCTTCGCGTTTTAGGCCCGCGCTATTGACGTCTTCGAGGAGGACTATGCAGCGGTCTGGAAGTTAGTTGAAGAGTTGTGATAGATCTTATTCGGTCAAGTCCTTATCGTTGAGAAAAAGGCAGTAGATTCTTATTCCAAAGACGCCGGCTACGGCAAAGGAAAAAGAGATTTTGCCAGTGCCGAGGGGCCCGTAGAACAGAAACTAACGCAGAATGTTAGTGGCTTTTTTTGTATGTTAGGGGGTGCGGGCAGGAGTGTTGATGAGGGTAAACGTACTCCTCTTCTATGCGGGATTCCGCGAGCAGCATGCTTCTTTACGACCAGCCTAAATACTGCATCTTTGTATTGCATAAGGCAAAACATTTGGAGGAAATACACTTCCTAAATTGCCAAATTGAAGTCTTTAAGCGATAGTAGACAAACCTTTACTGTACTTTCGCAATGAAGCAGCATTCACAATATTACGGAAAATATTGGATAATCTGCCAACTGTCTATTAATCCATGCTTTTCTATACTGGCTACAGCAATAAATATGCTAACGACATGGGAATTACATGACGGCCAATCCGATATAATGTTCCACAATGCTTTCTATCAGATTCTAGCCGCCATGCCGCAAGAACCTCACGAGATGATACAGTATTAGGATGTTTAGGGCCGAAGGTTGTTGTTTTCCGCTTAAAACAGTCGTCTATTAGCAGAATCGCATAATCTGTATGTCTCCGACCTTTTAGGGTAAATGCTAGGTTCGCCATGCTCGTCAGTGTGTCCGGATGGTCTGCTCCGACTCCTTGTCCCTTCCATCGTTGTATGTGCACATAGCACATACCCAATGTAAGCCCACTCTTTTGCCGTTTGACTCGTTCGCATCTGCTTCTAGAGCATTTTTTGCATGCGGCAAGTACAGTCTCCACTGGGCCCGATTTGTGTGATCACTACTCGGGAACACTTTTTCTAGTCGTCCCAAGGCTTTGATTACCCACTCATGTAGAGAACTTTCCGCCCGTAGCTAGTTCCTTGTCGCCAGATGAACAAGCTGGTGAAGGGCCAACAACAACAACAACAACAACAACAACAACAACAACAACAACAACAACAACAACAACAACAACAACAACAACAACAACAACAACAACAACAACAACTGGTCTGTCTTGTGCTTGTTGACAAAATACTAGGCGCGCAGCATTCCGATCGCACTAACCGCATCCATGGCTGACTGCGCTGGCGGCAGCAGCGACTGCGGGATGTCCTTCGCCTCGACGCTCGCCATGAATGAAAGATACTCTGCTGCCAACGGGGTTTATCGGTGGTTTTTATAAAACATGTCCACCCCCTATTCCCCAGCATATGTAATAAAGATGAGGAATCTTACCTTAATAAAGAGCTATATG
>KZ805300.1:1139244-1177846 GCA_003073855.1 Periconia macrospinosa
TTAACTCGCATACTAATAACGTTATTATAATTTAGGGGCTATATTATATAGACAGCTCTACTTACTTATTCTAGTATTACCTACCTTAGTATTTAGGGGTTAATATAATATATAAACACTACGGTTACCTATATATAATATACATAGATTTTATGAACTTTATTATAGTGGCGTAACCTAACATATAGTCTAAGGTGGTTTGTCGGTCACATGGCGAAAAATGTTCAATATTGCCGATGAGCCGACCATCTGCCGACCATCTGCCGACCACATCTAAATTCCGCCTTATTTCCGCTGCTCCTCCAACTACATCAATCAATGTTTGTACATCAATTGATCAACTAGATGCTAACGCTTCCTTCCCCATCCCCCCAACTTGATCATATATATGGCACTGATCAGTACACTCAAAAGCGCGTTGCCAAGCCCCGGCGTTCATGTTCCGTCTATCACCTCTCTCACCGCTTCAATGTTCCCAGTACACCGTCACCTCTCCTCGCCGGCTTGTCACCTTCTGGAGTACCACTCCCATGGCATCCATCATCTCACCACTGCTCATCTATCTCTGCGTACAGTATAGGTCAAGGAGTCGACGTTCAAGAGCTTGGAAGGGGAGGTACATTCTGCAAAATGTTGGCTCCTCCATACACACCCGTTCCCTCCCCCGCCTATATATATTCACTCCATTTCATTCATTACAGTTTTCTTTTCCCCCCATATTCTCCTTCACCTGAACGGCATGCCTGTCGATATGTATACCAATTTGATAAAACGCCTCTTACTGCTAAATCTCCTTCCCTATCCTTCAACCGCCCCCTCAACATTGTGCCCATCAACATACCATTTCCAGCACTCTCACGTACACTTCACTCTGAGTTCTCATTAGCGCGCTGTCCCATTCACGTTCACCTTAGTCGGCGTCAAAACGCGCTCTTGCCTTTTCCCTCACACAATGCTTGGCAAACACCGGAAAAACTATACGCCGGGGAGGCGCAGCAAGCCTAGCAAACAGGCCACAGCTATACATGCTCCATCAAGTCAACTTTTGACCCTAGTACGACGCTATGCCTTTGTCTGTCTCTCTCGCACACTTTTGCCAGATCTATATCCGGTTTGTCCTGAACGATATTTTCTCATGGAGTCTCCCTGGGGGACTGCCCTCCTGGAGGAGCAATACCATCACGTTGCTCTGCCTCGAAACGTCCCCGGAAGAGAGTCTAAGAATCTGTTTGCGATAGAGGCTGCCTTGTTTGAACGTCTCATTGCCGCAGTCAAGATCCTCACGCCCTTGGTACCTCTTGGGCACCAAACAGCTGTAGACGCTGTGCGATTGTCTCTTGTCACTGCCAAAACACTGAACGTCGAGGGAAAGATCGACAGCACGCTCCTTGTCAAATCGCTCGGAGAGGTCGCTAGCAACCAAGCTCTCATCCTCCATGTCACTGAACAGAATGCCGCTCTCTTCGTCTATAAACTGGCGGGGTACGTTTCCCGATCACCTCAACGCCTCATGGTACTGACCCAGCCTAGTAGCTCTGATATCGTCTTCGAGGCATTCGAGACCTCCGCAACAAGCGAGGAGGTATGCGCCGCCCCCGGTGCTCTGCAGTGGGATTTTCCGGGGCAAGCAGTATCCCTCCCTCGTGCTGTATACATGGACCAAACGTTTCAAGACTCCCTCGCAAGGTTCCTGGAGCAGGGCAGTATTGAATCGGTAAAGCAATTCTCTGCAGTAACATACAAAGCCGCTTCCCCTATGCCCGAAGTCCGCGATACTACCGACCCGGCTCTTATTACTGGTCTTCTGATGGCCATATTACGAGCCCTTGGCCAAGATCACCCTACTCATACTCTCCGTAAACGCGTTCGGGACAGTGTCTCATTTTTGCAGGCGCACAAGCCTTGGCGCCGGTCCCCGTTCTATCTGGTCCTTCGGGTCGCGATTCAGCGCCACCTTTGCCAACTGCTTGGACCCGATATCGCAAGAGTTTACTTTAAGGTTATAATGTGTCTTCAGATCTCGCAACTTATGGAGGAGACCTTGGACCATATGCCGCACGAGGACACCTACTTCTTGAAGCAGAAGCTCGGGCGTCGACTGGCCAAATTGGAAAGTGAATGTCACTCAACGCCAGGACCCTCCAATGATATCTGTAGCTCGCTTTTTCGCAAGTTGCACTCAAAGTTCGACAAAGTCTTCAGTGACACCAGCAATCATTTGGTGGATCAATGGAAATCTTTCAAGACGAGGACTCAGCGTATCGTGCGGACATTGCCGTCTCACGCCACAAACGCTGACATGATGGTGCGACTACCTGTCAGTGGACATCATTTGTCGCAGCTTCTCTCTGGCGCGTTCAATGTCTATCACACAGCCCTCTATTCTCCACTTGAACTCATTCACCAACATGAGCAAACTATAGTGAATGCCAAACCAATTCGATCGGAAATCGATCGCTGTATAGCAGTGGCTAGCTTCGAGGAGACCAAAGTAAAGCCGGCGATGGCCTTCACATCCACAGATCCCGAAGCTAGCTGCCGCTCGCTTTCTCAGACCATTCAGTCTTACATAGAAGAGGTCGCGGGAGCCTTCAATGGTTATTCAGAACTGAAGAGTATGTTCATACTCAATGTCATGGAATTGTGGGTGTTGATGGATCGTGAAGCCGTGAAATGCTATCCTCTATTGGAACTTTACCAACCTGGATTCGATCCCAGCATATTGGATGCCTTGGAGCTGCTGTCCTTGGATGATATGGCACGTGTGCAGCTGGTTCAAGATTATCTCAAACAACGTAGTTTGCGCTGGGCAGGGAGGAGCGCCAAAACGATTTTCGAAAGTCCAGCTGACGATACATTCGCCGTCACGTATTTCGACACGTCTCTTGAACTTCAGCACCTTCATTCCCGGATCAAGAACGAGGCTGCAATAGCACGAGACCGAAAGGAAGAGGAGTGGCGCGAGCTGAGCACAGAGCATGAGCGTCTCATGCGACTCATCGCGGAGTCAACCTGTGCCTATTATACATATGTAACACCGGAGGGTGCCATCATCAAGGAGCACATGAAAGGTTGCCAGAAGCATAGATACAAGTGGGAAGCGAAGCAGGTGAGGATCAAGATATTCGAGAATCCTCTTCCTGACTCTGAGGTAGCAGCCAAAACAGCTGTTTTCGAGTTGCAATGTCCAGAGACTTTTGCTGCTTATCGAGATGCCACGTGGCTCATCCTAGCTACATTTGCATTCCGCAGCAGTGAAGCTCTTGAAAATGTCCCGCTTCTCTCGGAATATACGCCCTTGAGACGATATGCAGTCAGCATGGATCACAAGATAACGTTAGGATCATCAACGAAGTCCCACCTAGACTGTCATTACGCAGAAACTGGATTTCCTGTCGCATTGCACCATGTCTGCCGACCATGCGGGTTATCGCTCGACTACTTCGACCAAAATAACAGAACATGGACAAAGAGACACGAAGTTGCATCCTTTGCCTGGCATTTCCCCCTCCATCTTCCTCTTGACTCCCCTTACCGCGCTCTCCAGGTCCTGGATGCTGACTGGCCATCTTCCAATGCAATCGTTGCCAGTCAAACCAAATGGTACGTTTATACCCTAGTCTAGTTTTTATTGGTATTGACTCATTCGTGCGTTTAGTCCACCCGATCTGAACATCCATGAATTCATGGCATGGCAAGGCTTACTATCAGGTACACACTCCAGGTGGCTTTGTCTTTTACGTGAGATGGGCGCAACCAACCTGAATTTCTCTTCTGAATCCACCTGGGTGATCGTTGTGAAGGTACTCCTCCAAGTTGGACCCTCCCATACCAACACCGTTCTACGCGACATCCACTCAGTCTTCGAAGATCCAACCTTCTGTTCAAAGCTCATGGAACAGGTCAAATATCGTCTCGAAGCTCTGCGCTGCAATTGGCGTGAACAACTGCAGATGGAGATCCTCATCTCCATTCTCCTTAAAGTTTCGTTCCTTTGTCCAGTTACTGCACTACGAGATACCGCAGCAGCGCTTCTGGCTCAATGCCGAGAGGTTACCTGGAAATGGTGCGGGCTTTTGGGATCGGCCCAGAACGATGGCTCAAACGAAAGTGCATTGTACGCTGTATGGGCAGCTTTGTTGTGCAAACAAACCTTCCATGGAATCCAAAATCTTGGTTGTGAATTGCAATCGCAATCGCCTGCTCTGCGATGCTTTATCGGTGCATCCATTGTCATACAAGAAAATCTCAATGGTGACCCCCGCCAAATGGCCCACAGTCTGCGATCCCTGGTACTCAAAGACGCGATATACACCTTCGCGAACCGCAGCATCATCCAGCAAGCCATCATAGCCAGCCAATCGATTTTTCTGTCTTGTTTAAATGATGTCTGGCCTGTCCCTACCGATTCCTTGGTTCAAACGCCCTCTGTTGAGACACTTTCCGGAGGATGGTGGATGCAGGTGTCAATGAGGTCTCGCAGATGCAACAACACTGACTTCCTCCATTACGACATCCTGCACGGAGATCTGCTGATCAATGGCAAACAAGCCGGTACTTTGCCAGCACAGTATCGTCAAAATCCTATCGTGAAGACTATGCTTGGGACGCAGAACCTGCGTGTGCTGCCTTCGTTTGAGCCTGGCATGTCTCTGTACATCAGGCGCCAAATGCCTTCTGGTCACCGCGTACACCTGGGGCTGCGTGAGGGTAAAATAGTCATTCGTGCAACCAAGAATGGGGAAACCCTCGAGCTGATAAATCCGCAATACTTCAGCAACAAAGATCAGGCTGACCTACCTGCTCCACTTATTGACAACTGTTGGCATTGGTTGAATCTTCATTCTGGCATCATGGAGATTCGCCAAGACAGTATCTGGAAATCGAAACCGTCGAACTGGCAGCTTAATCTGCGAACACGCTCTGTCTCACGACGAGCAGCTATGCTCGTTGATCCGCAGAGCCCACTTGCCATTATAGTAGCGCAGAACTTCTATCTCTTCGAACATGCCAGAAACATCGTGGTTTACCAGCCTAAGCCGCACCTACGAACAAGCGGTCCCCGTTTGGCAGTTGAACTAAAGCGGCTGGATCTAAACTTTTACGTCAACGAGAAAGGGTTGCTGCAGTGTCGTCAGTTGAAATCAGAGATTGTTCCTTCTTATATGCAAGACGTAGGGGTTTGGTATGGGTTGAAGAGCAAGGTTGCACTTCGCTCAGTGGAGAACCCGAGCCAGCGAAGTATCCTTGTTCCCACTGGCCCATACAGATGCAAAAAAGATGCCGAGCACGTGATAATCACCATCGACAATGATGGGAAGTACTATAAATATGACATCAACGATGTGCTCGGCCGCGTCGAATGCCCAGCAGAGCCCCGATTGCTCTACACCAAAGCGCTCTGGCATGCATGCACATCTTTTTTTCTCCCAGATCCTTTAACCGGGCGGACAGGCAAGGAAGAAGCTCTCCAACTGCTCGAGTCTGGTCTGTGCATGCCCTGGACATATTTGAGTACCCCAATCATGGAAGTGTTGATGAATATTGCGAAATTAACACCAGCCCGCGTCTATTATCCGCCCACGCTCAAAAGCATGGAATCCGTGTTCTGGAATCCAAACCTGACAATCACCATTCAAGACGATCGATACCGTGCATTGGTCGAGAGGATTTGCGATCGATCCGAGAATATGCGCCTATTTGAAACTGATTTGCATGCGTATAATCCTCCTCCATGTCCTCGCGGTAACCCCCACCTGGAGCGGCGTGCGGTTGCGCGATCTGATCTTGCTTCCCCACCGCACACTCTTCGTATCTACCACGCGAGGCATGGCCCCCAGCGCAACGATGGGTGTGCCAATGTGGACCAAATTTCCAGGTTCTTGGCTGACTGGTCATCCGAGATTCCTGCCACGCCTGATCTTGCAGCCGCGTTGCAGAGATATGCTTTAATTGGCGGGTACTTGGGAGAGTTCCAGCGAGTCCAACTCTTTGATTTCATTACCGCCGATGCAGGAGAAAACTGGGGCACGCTCGTATATTCCGCGATTCACGCTCGCCCAGAAGACCGCTATCGATTGATGTTTGTCTTTGCGCCCATGGCGTTCTCCGCGATGGCAGATATGGAACTGCTCAGAACTCTCGTTTCATATGCAGTTCTCCCTGATTTGAAGGCTATTCCTTACCCCAAGTTCGCATCATATGTTGGGTTCCAACCGGGCGAAGTCATATCAGTTGAGAATATGATGAAGTTGATGGAACCTGCGTTGGTGCCTTACACCCCGATCCCTCAAACGGGCAATGAAGCGAAACAAAAAGGTCAACTTGCTCTGAGGCGCTTAGGTCATCAAAGTGATTCTCGGGACGCGTGCAAGAATCTCGCCCTGTCGATTCGCTCGCTGTGGCCTCTCACTGAGCTGAGATTTGAAGACCTGCCTGATGTGGACGAAGGCCTCGTGGATAAAGAGTATGCCCTAGAAATGATCCTCCCCGAGTATACTCGCCTGGCGCAAAACCATGCTTTCTCCGAGTACCTTGTAGCGGTTCAGGCGGTTTTGCAACGTCACGATGCCAAGCGCACGCTGGATGGCTCCGTATATGTTGAACAACCGGAATCTCAACTGCCTGCGCTGCTACCTCCATATCTACGACCCTCTCTGGACCAGCATGCAATACCGACGTTAGAGGGTCTGCTTGCTGTATCCGTGACTCGAATGTCGGGTTTACTTCCGGATCAGTATCAACCGGTCAATGTGCTCAGTGAGATCACAAATCAGAATGCTACAGACTCCCTCAAATTGGAAATCAAGGCCGAGTGGATAAAGAGTCCAATTTCGACTGGACATAAAGAGAATGCCACACCCGATTCGGACACAAAGGCACTCTTAGAAATAGTTCAAGAGCTTCGCAAATCGGCCTCTCCAATCCAAGATATCTACGCCTTCGAACTTGAACAGAGCATTGCCTCGCTTATTAAGCTAAAAAGTGAACCACGTCCTCAGTTGGAAGCGTTTAATGCTATGCAACTCCAGAAGGAAATTCGCGAGGCTGAGACGAAGATGAATATTATGTTTCTTCGAATTTGTCAGGCACTGGAGAAAAATGACCGAGGAACTTTGTGGCTTAAACACGCCGATCTGTGGCCCCGTACCACGAAGCTTCTCCTGCTTTCCCATTTGAACTCAAATTTGGGGAGGAATTTCGGAGAAAATGTCAAGGACATGCTTATTACCTTTGGCATCCAGATAACGGCTTTACAGCGCCTACGGAGGATCGAAGATGCTGCCTTGAAGAGCAAGTCACAGCAACTGGAAGACGAGAGGAATAATCCGGGACACAGCAACTGGCTTCCCATGGACCGTCCTGACTGGCTCCTGCTAGAGATAGACAGCAATCTCATGCTAAGGGACGAGCAAGTGGAGGTGGCCAATGCTACGATCAAGCCATCATCTGGAAAAAACTCGGTTGTCCAGTTGCTTATGGGTAAGGGGAAAACATCCTGTATTCTACCGATGGTGGCAGCTGTGCTTGCGGATAAAAACAACCTGCTGCGCATAATTGTCCCCAGGCCGCTCCTGTTACAGTCTTCGCAAGTCCTGCAGATTAAATTGGGTTCTCTGTTGAACCGCGAGATCATGCACATACCTTTCTCCCGAAAGACACCCACCGAAACTCAGCTGATGGAGCGCTACTTCACCATGCACATGAACCTCCGTAGAGCTGGGGGCGTTTTGGTAGCGCTTCCTGAACACCTTTTGTCCTACAAGCTGAGCGGTATGCAACGTCTGTGCGACAACCGACCAGAAGAAGGAACCAAAATGATCAA
The DNA here is from genome assembly GCA_003073855.1 of Periconia macrospinosa. NCBI lineage: Eukaryota > Fungi > Ascomycota > Dothideomycetes > Pleosporales > Periconiaceae > Periconia > Periconia macrospinosa. Next base: position 1,147,070 of record KZ805300.1, read on the forward strand.
GTTTCAAGATTGGTTGGATCGATACGCCCGAGATGTTTTGGATGAGTGCGATGTTTCCCTCGCCATAAGAACCCAACTCATCTATCCTTCTGGCTCACAGATTCCCGTAGATGGTCATCCCCTTCGCTGGCAATCTATACAAGCAATACTCCGCTTAGTGCAGCTGTATCTGCCCGTCCTGGAGCGGCAGTTCCCGAAAAGCATTGAGATTGTTCGAAGGCCGCAGGGAGGGTTTCCTCTAATTTACCTGCTCCGCGAAGATGTCCAAGCGTATCTTGTTGGCAGATTGGTCCAGGACATATGCAATGGCCAAGTTTCCTTTCTACCTTGTAACGAGATCCCTCCGTCCGGACAGAAAGACATTCAGGTGTTTATTTCCAGCGCCGTGGTTGCCGCGCCTGTCTATCGAAGAATAAAGGAGATTTTTAAAGGCAAAGATCATTTGCTGAAAGTGCTATACCATCTTCGAGGATTGTTTGTCCATCGCATACTGCTGTCCTCGTTGAAAAAGAGGTGGAATGTGCAGTATGGGCTACATCCCAACAGGGAGCCAATCGCTGTCCCTTACCATGTGAGTAACTATTCTTACCCTCTTTTTCGAGACTTGATACCATGGGTTGGCCTTGCACGTACTCTCACTAACGAATTCAGGCCAAAGGTGTCCCGTCGCCCTCGTCCGAGTGGGGCCATCCGGATGTAGCTATCATTCTGACATGTCTATCCTTCTACTATCACGGTCTTAGCCTGAACCAATTCAAACAATCTTTTGAGCAACTTCAAAAGTCGGATGAGCCTAGCATCGAATATGAGAAATGGACGACGAAGAATTTACCAGAAAGCCTGCGGGATTTTAACAGTATCAACGTTGAGGATGCCACACAATTGGTCGACCTCTATCAGCATATGCGGTATGTATATCCGCCCTTCTACTAATACGCAGCGACTGACTCTATTAGATTGAATGTGTTCCTGCTCGACTTTTACCTCAACAACTTTGTGTTCCCAAAGCACGCTAAGCAGTTCGCAGTCAAACTTCAAGCTTCTGGCTGGGATTTGATACTTACCGACCCCACGTCGGCGTCGAAATGCCGCACAACTGGTTTCTCAGGAACCAATGACTCTCGACACCAGCTCCCAATGACGATAGAGCAAAATGACGAGCTCAAAAAACTGTCACACACGAATGCGGAAGTTTTGTCATATCTACTGGCCGACCGCAACCGCCGATACATAGTAGCCGTCGGGGAAGATGGGCGGCGCCTCGGTGAAACCGAACTTTTGGACAGACTCAAGGAAGAGCGCATCAGGATACTCATCGATGCAGGCGCACAGATTTTAGAGCATAGCAACGCCGATCTCGCCACGGCTTGGCTTACCATAGACCACGAAGCATCTGCGGCTGTTTATTTTGATTCTGCACACAGACCGTGGGTTCGATATCGCAAAGGTCAGGCTATGCCGCTGGTAGCGTCGCCTTTCGCAGAAAATCTAGAAGACTGTGTAGTATATCTCGATGAGTCGCACTGCCGTGGAACAGACTTGAAGCTTCCCACACGAGCGCGAGCCGCTCTCACGATAGGTCCTCATGTTACCAAGGACGCTCTCGCGCAAGCTGCTATGCGTCTGCGTCTTCTTGGTCAGTCGCAAGCCGTGACCTTTTTCGCGCCGCCTGAGGTCCATCAAGGTATCCTTGATCTGTCTCACATGCATAGGGGTGACACGCGCGAAGTGGATTCTAGGGATGTTATTGCGTGGCTACTAAGGCAATCTTGCGATGCTATCGAGCAGCTTGAACCCCTGTATTGCACACAAGGCAATACATATCTGCAGCACGTTCAAGCAAAAGTTGACAACCCTAGATACCTTGAAGTGGCCCAACAACGTATGCGATATCTTTCTGTCATGCAGTCAAAAGAAATTCAAACACTCAAAGAACTCTACGAACCAAAACGTCTTCATCGAGGGTTTTCAACTAGCACAACAGCTCTCATCTCGCCCTTGGGAAAACTCGCCAAACAACTAGAACGTCGAAAACAGAACTTCCAAGATAGGGGCTCCGCTGTGCATGCTTCTGCTCTGGAAGAGGTTGAACAGGAACGCGAGGTAGAGCACGAAGTGGAGAGTGTGCGCGAGGTCCAAAAGCCGGTTTATTTTACTCCGCTCAAAGTCCCTGGATTGCATAAAGACATTGTGGCATTCCTGAAGACGGGCAAAGTGGAAGCGGACAGTGAGGCTTACCAATCCATCTTTTCGGCCCTGAGCAAGACCGCGGTCGGTTCCAAATATAAGGGATCTTTCGGTCTCTCGTCGGTCGCTCCGATGTTGTTTGTTTCCACACAATATACGCGCACTGTCAAGGTCGTACAGGCGAACGACAACTTCGTGCGGCCCTGTCATTGGTTGCTTCTCAGCCGAGTGACGGGACAGGCTTTGGCTCTTAGTCCCGAGGAAGCTGACGCGGTGCTTCCTACATTACGCCAGGCTAGGCAGAGTCGTACGCATCTGATCGTTTACTCTGCTCCGGTTATTCGCAGGATGCTCCACTTCAACAATCTCGATTATCACGCGACACCGCGGTTGCCTACGGATTTTGTTGTCTCAAATCAGCTGAAGGTTGAGTTGGGTATATTCGCGGGTCGTCTATATTTTGATTGGTCCGAGTACGAGGATCTTTGCAGTTGCCTGGGTATCGCGCGCACTATTGAAGACCAATCTGCGGGACATTCAAGTTTTACTTCAGAGCCTCTGCTCTTTTGTAAGTATGGGTCTCCGTTTTCGTTGGCATTATCAACTAACTATCTCGCGCAGTGCATAACTGGCTCGCCGCTCTTCGCAAAGGTCAAGACTTTGAGCATACGCCAATGGGTTTCTTGACCACGGGTAAGCCGCTTTCAGAAGATCACCCATTCTTCCAAATCACCGAGGATGATGAGTTCAAGGTGCCTGTACCGGCCACCGTGACGGGAGGCCCTTCGCATGTAGACGACGAGGAATCAGAAGATGATGAGCACGACGATGACGCTATATTCGAGCAGAACAATGTCACGCTACCGCAAACTCTCGCCGAGGACAAGGAATCGGATTTTGATGAAGAGCACAACAACTTTTTCGATGCAGAAGAAGAGCATGTAAACGGCATTGAGGAAGATGGAAGCGGCTCCGATGACACTGATGAGTGAGCCTTTCTTCTTCGAAGGTAGTGAGTGCTTTAGTGGAGGGAAGGTATGTGAAGTGGCAAAGAATTGCATTCAATGAGAAGGAGGTCCGGAACTTGAGATGTAAATTATGAGATTGCAAATAAAGGAATTCACAGCCTCTAAAGTCTATGCCTTCATGTGTGACTATCGTAACGCTGAGTCGATGATCTGATTGTTTTCAACCTTGTATACCTTGATCAGCGAAAATCTGATCGGCTGAATAGGAAGCGCATAAAGATGAGATTATGTTTTAACGTGGGATTTTCCGGCTTTCTGACGAATGAAAACAAAAAAAAAAAGGGATAAGCACTCACGATATTGTAGCAATAGTACGTGATGTATAAGTAATGACCGCGTTTTCGTATTCTGCTGAATGGTGACGAATGTAACCCACAAGATGTGAACAACATGAGAAATATCTTCTCGCGCCCGATCTTGCACATCTTACCTCGTCTAATTTCGAAAACCGAAATTTTTTCAACACAATTAAATTGATTTTTAAAACTCCTTTTGCACTTGTCTAAATACTTTACGAAGGCGTCTCTCGTAAGCGATTGTTTGATGGCGCATAAGCTACTGGGGGTTGACACGTTGGGTGGCGACATTTTGGGAGGTTAGTTTGTTCACTACCAGTTAACTAATTGTATTAAACGGAGGTAATTGCCCTGACTTCTGACTTGTATAAAATTATAGTTGGGCTGAACTTCCCGAAACGTCGCCATCCGACGTGTCAACCCCCAGTACGTATCTAGGTCTCAAACCCATACGCAGAGCATCATTGATAGCAGTACAAGTTGCACTCCAAGACGCATGCTGCGGCGTCGGACACATCAAGTGTGGGTCTACTTAACCACAGTATCTATCGAATTATGCGAAGGAACATTAAAAAGCGCCTATAATTTGGTTATTTAGCCATTATTTCAGTCTACATATGTAGTTAATGTTAGCAATGCTGACCTGCTTTACCGTGTACCGCCCCAATGCCGGCATATCTTGCCGTCTTTTCCACGAGTACCATTAGCGGCCACAATAGTTAGTTACTTAGTGCAAAACATCCTCGTATTCCTGTAGGGCGGGGCGAAAACGTGTTTATAGCAGCGGGGAACGCGCATTATGCAGCTTAGCGGCGTTATACCTACTGAGTGCGAACGGGGACCTTGCAGCACAGATAAAGCTCGCCAGCGCCTGCCCATCTTCTTCCTCGTCTCGATAAGTCTATCTATACCTGGCCGCCTGCCGCAAGACGAGCTCAAGTTTGGCAGCGATGATGGAAGAATTCGACGTAGTGGTCATCGGAGCGGGTAAGCGCGAGCCGCATTGACATGGACGCAGCCCCGGACGGCTTCAGAACCCAGCACTAAACGTTACACAGGATGGTTTGGTCTTGGTGCTGCCAAAACATACCTAGAACTACACCCCGATGACAACATGCTGATTCTCGAAAGAGCCTTGGGCCCTGGCGGAGTTTGGTCACGTGACCGCTTTTATCCCGGCCTCCAGTCCAATGTAGGTGACGCTTATGCTCACTGGCACTCTCATAGAAGAAAATTTACTAATTCCTTCTTCATGTTGGTGTAGAATCTGCTAGGTTGCTACGAGTACAGTGACTTCCCCATGGACACTGCGACTTTTGGCGTGAAGCCTGGTGAGCATATCCCGGGTAGTGTTCTGTCAAAATACTTCTCTCTCTATGCCGAGCACTTTGGTTTACACCGTCATATGCGATTTAAAACGCACGTCGAGTCCGCTGAGGAACGCCCCGAAAACGACGGTTGGGTCCTTGCGGCCCGCCACACGGAAACTGGCGTGGAGAGCAAGCTGTCCACCAAAAAGCTCATTGTTGCCACCGGTCTCACGTCGCAGGCGAATATACCTAGCTTTGTCGGACAAGAGGATTTTGCAAGTCCAGTGTTCCACATTAAAGCTTTCAAAGATCATGCAGACACAATCAAAACTGCAAAAAGCGTAGCAGTACTAGGCGGATCCAAGAGTGCTTGGGATGCGGCGTACGCGTACGCAACGGCTGGTGTTACTGTTGATATGATAATCAGGGAAAGCGGGCGTGGACCCGTATGGATGTCGCCGCCCTTCGTGACGCCCCTCAAGAAGCAGCTGGAGAAGCTTGTTCACACTCGCTTCCTGACCTGGCTCAGTCCTTGCATATGGGGCCAGGAGGACGGATTCGGAGGCGTCAGAGGATTTCTTCATGGGAACTGGTTCGGGCGCAAACTCGTCGACATGTTCTGGGGTATCCTTGGGAACGATGTTATCACGCTCAACGGCTTTGAAAAGTATCCTGAGATTAAGGGACTGAAGCCGTGGCAGCCAGCTTTCTGGATCGGAAGCGGACTCGGCATTCTCAACTATCCAACCGACTTCTTTGAGCTCGTACGTAACAGTATCATTCGCCTTCACACGGCCGACATTACGCACCTATCAGAAAAGACAGTTCATTTATCCGATGGAACGAAGATCAATGCGGACCTGCTTCTCTGTGCGACTGGCTGGAAGCCCGCTCCTCCTATCAAGTTTATTCCTGCCGATACGGAGTTGCAACTCAGTCTACCACACTACTCCCTGAAGCCAAATCCTCTCGTCACTCAGGCGGACGCCACCATCTTCAAACAACTTCCCCGTCTCAAGGACCAACCCGACGTGACGATGATGGAACGCGGGGATAATCGATCCCCAAACCAACCATTCCGCCTTTACCGCTTTATGGTCCCGCCCTCTTCCCTTGAAAAGCGCAACATCGCTTTTGCAGGAATGATCACCTGCCTCGCAACCTCTGTCGCTTCCCAAGTTCAAGGTCTCTGGATCTCCGCGTACTTTGATGGGGCACTGGACCGCCTCGCCTCGCCAGAAAACGCACGTTGGGAGGCAGTTCTGCACTCGCAATTCACTAAGTTGCGGCACCCTACTGGATATGGTGCTCTAGTACCAGACTTTGCCTTTGATGCTATGCCTTATCTAGATATGTTGTTGAAGGATGTGGGAGTAAAAACTCGGCGGAAGGGCAGCTTCGTCAAGGAGCTATTTGAGCCGTACGGACAGTGGGATTATGTGGGTTTGGTTTCAGAGTGGAAGCAAACACATAGATAGGAATAAGCCAGAAAGTACTAGGTCAAATATAAGGGCAACCCGAGAAAATAATGATTATGAAGGGTTGATGGATTACATATTACCTCATTACCCTCAGTCCTTGGGCCCATTAAGTATGGCTTGTTCGATTTGATGCCATACCTACATCCATAAATCTTTACCACAGGACCTTCCTCCTTCGCAGCCGTATACTTGGCTCGAGTGGTTTCTGAATCCACAAAGCCCTGAACTTTGACGGCTTCTCTATTATGAACTCAACTTCATACTGCAACTGCTATGGACGCAGCCCAAAAGGGACCAAAAGGGCTCAGAATGAGTATCAGAAAATAGTGTGTATTGTACAGTGTAGTGTAAGAGAGAAGCTAGTATACAGAAGAAGTAGTAGGGCTAGCGCCAAGAGTCACATGACCAGAGGTCACGTGCCATAACAGCAACAACGTCTGCGCAACTGCAATCTCCAGCACGTGCATTGCAAAAAAAGCGTCCCGGATATGCATGTCTGCCGAACCCGAAACCTGTGAACTTATAGTCCGATTTGATCTCTTCGATTTCACCTGCATCCGTAGTGCTTTGTTTGCGCTCTTAGAGTATGCTCGGTGACTTAACAGCATTTTCCTTCCAGTTGAGATGGTTTGCCGGAGCGAACAGGGTGGTATTCGTGGGGCTTTGTGTGGATGCCAGGGTCAAGGCGGATAGCTTCAACTGGCGTCACGATGGAGATGCCATGGGGGATGATCATGTTGGTGCCCCCCTGGTATATCGACACCACCGCGATCTGTGAGCTATTCCATTCACTTAGCGATAGATGTTTTCTTCGTGCAATCGAATCGATACTTACGCGGCAGGGCAATCCTGAAACCGACGTTGGAAAAAAAATCGTGCGTCAATAGCTGCTTGTGTGGGTAACTAAAGTCCCAATACATTGAATAATATGATAAACTGCCCCTGTAGACTGCAGTAAATACATATTTACGAGTAGAGGAGAAAGTAAAAGGTAACTTGGTCCGAAATAAGCCAGCGTGGCGCGAGTATTAATGTTGGTAAGATTGAAGCTGAGACGGATAGGTCAAACTCCGTCGAGCTCGGGAATCGGAGCTTCTTGGACACATAGTAGAGAGTGCTAAAGTACTTTAGTTTTCAAATTCAGTGTTGTTGTGTATGATTAATTACTGGAGTGTGTGATTATCCAATTCACGTCATGTGCTATCGCACCATACGCCCCCCTTGTTAGTCTGGATAATACAGTTGCACACAGCTTACTGCTTCCCTGCAAGCATGTCCTCTGCACTCAACTCAATCGGCTTGTCCGATTCCGACAGCGTAAACTGCCACGCTCCTTCCGCATTCCTTCCCTTGACCGGACCGATCTCCACCTCAACGTCGTCGTCTGGTCCCGCCGTCGCTTCCCAGAAGTCGACCTTATTCTCCGTTGGTTGCACCCACCTACCAGCTGCAGGCTTGACGTCAAACCGCATAAGCATGACAGCAGTAAAAGCCAAGATTTCGGTTGTAGCAAAGTGTCGTCCCGAACAGAGTGTTGAGCCACCGCCAAATGCGCGGAACGAGGCAGTAAATTTGTGTTGGTCGGGTACAGCAAAGCGCTTGTAGTTGAAGGCGTTGACATCAGCGCCCCAAACGTCTTCAAACGTATGTTGCACCGGTCCCGGCATCATGACTGTGCTACCTTTCTTTAATAAGTACTGGTCGTTAAGGAGGAAGTCCTCCATGACCTCGCGTGCTGCAACTGTAGTGCTGTGATGGCGGAGCACCTCTTTGAAGGTGGAGAGGAAGATAGGACAGGAGGATTTGACTTGGGACATGTCGATTACATTCTTGCCGTTGGTAAAGATTATTGCGCTTGCTAGCTCGGCTCGACAATCCGCCAGCACCTGTGGGTCGGAGTATATATGATATATCATCCAGAAAGAAGCAGGTACGGTGTTAGCAAGAAGAGCTACAAGGTTGGTAAACTCTGATCGGGCGATATCGTTGAGTGGCATTCCATGCGCGCTACTATGGTCGAAGCGGGCCTGCACGAGGGCGGTGCCTTTGCGGTGGAGGTCGGCTTTGAAGTAGTCTTCGAGGGCAGCCGCGCCCGTATCGAGAGCTTTGATAGCGTCTTTGGCCGCCCAGTCCGGAAAATCGAGAATCAATGTAGACATGCCTCCCTTAAACGTCCAAAACGCCTTCTCTATGGCAGAATCCCGGAATGGATTTCCAGGACCATAGACTGAGTCAGTCGTCGCTTGACCGATTTGTTGTTTGATCCATTCGAAGAGTTTCACATTTTGGTTCCCGTGCGCTGCCTCGTGGTCGAATTGAGCCGCGACGAGCCCAAGCATCAATCTGTTCATCGCATCCAGGTTCTTTCCCGGAGAAACAGCGGGATGTATGGCATCGTGGAAGCTATTCACGTAGCCGCCCTCTCCATCTTCGCCGTTTGTATTCGTGCTTATGATTTTAGCCCCCGTCTTGCTGAATCGAGACACTTTGATCGACCCTTTGGCGATTATGGGCATGAAAGCGAGGACTCTGTGCTGTTTTTGCACAGCGGAGATGAGGGCGGAGGAGTTTATGACGTATAACCTCGATCCTGGAAGGCGGAGTGTGTATATGGGAAGGCGATATTTGTCTCTATGTGAAGCGGGTGAGCACGTGATGGATCCATATTGTGGGATCTTCTTACCTTAGCTCGATATAGAATTTTGATTTTTTCTTCGACATTCCAAAGATTGGACTCAGAAATGGTATTGAAGTAGCCAGAGCCGTCGGTTCACGTTTGTCTTGTGTGAGGTGGAGGAGCAATTGCAGTGAGAAATAGAGAACGGTGGCTGCGCCAACCACTCCATAGACCGTCCTCTCCATGATGGATATGTGCGATATGGTCCTTTCGTCCGACGAGAACGTAGAGGACAGAAAAAAGGTCGGGTTTTCTAAGGATGCCAGGGATTAGCAGAACCTTGAGATTTCGGTGAGAATAGCAAGCTTGCATAGTTACGTAGGGAAAGTAAACAAACAGGCACAAGCGGCGTAGCACTTCCCCACCAAGCGAAGTGCACGCTAATTCATGTTAGGATAGAGGGTAACAGCCCCTACTTCTATTCGATGGGTAGTAGCGCCGGGTTCCACTTTTACCCGAGGTCCCTAGTTCCAAACATTGAGAACTACATCCAGAGAAGGCCAATTGATGTGATCAATATCAGAGCGCGATACTGCCAAGCACCAACCCCCACGCCAGATCATTGGACCCAGGGTATGTACAAACAACTATATGTCTACAAATTCTAAACATGATGTAGTTGAACGGTACTGGCTTCTTGGGGATGGAAATGATTGTTGATGAGCATATTATGGGCTGGTTGTCCATAATCCGATGATTCCGATCTCAATGTGTGTCTAACACTAAGGACACTGTCAATCTCGACTTATAAGCAAGCATACCCTATTTGAATGTAGATCTGATATTTCACCTTTGCTTGGTTCAGTCATTCGGCTACACAAAGGAGCAATCCGACAAATATGGATTTATACAAGTAATGCGTGCGGGTATGATCGTTCAACAGTACACCTCTGTCCTCCTAGAAATCCAAAAAGTCGCGATTGTTCTTGGACGACTTCCGATCTTCAGGCCACTTGTATTCCCTACCCCTGACGATAGTATCGGAGTAGGCGAGACAATACAGGTAGATCATTCCTTACACTTGCTTGGTGGATGAAGACTAACATATGTAAGCGCATCGAATCAATCCTTCAAACCCGAAAGCTGAAATCCGAGAATAATCCCATGACATCCATGGTAGATTTATTCTTTAAGAGGGGGATTTCAAGGGATCATGCATCCAGCGAGCTTATCATCATCTTGTCGGTTCTTCTTTATTACCCATCTATTTCACGCAATAGCTAACCTGGAACAGAGCCGGTGGCACTGACTCAACAGTCACCGCAGCTTAAAGCATCACATTTATCACATATTTCAAATCCTAAAGTCTATGCACGACTTTAAGCAGAAATCAACAACTATAACAATTTCAGGATCACACCTTCCAAAAGCATTTTAAAGGACAACGAAGCGCGAACACTATCTAACCTGCAAGCATGTATCTTTAAAGGACTACAAAAGTTCCCGCCGCTGTTTCAGCTCCAAAAGCGCGTCGTCGCTCAGGTTAAAACGCTTTATAGATTTAAGCCTTAGGACGTTTATTAGGATAAACGGTCTAGCAACGCAGCTAGACAGCGTGTATGGAGAGGATGTTGAGTAATTTGTGCCAGAGCGTTGGCTCACTGAGGATAAAGCACAGCTCAAGCAGATGCATCGCACTCTTGAACTGGTGTTCGGTTATGGTAGGTCAAATGTCTCGGAACGAATATGGCTTACATGGAGCTGAACAAGCTTGTTTTCGAGGTATTGTTGCTTACTCTGCGCTTTTCAACTGATGCAATTTTTCAGATATCTTCAAACTTTCATGTCTCATTCAACGGCCTCAAGAACCACTTGAAGCGGCAAGTAAGAGGCATTTTTTTGAAAACTAGAAGATCGTAGACAGCTATGGATACATGTAAAACAGAACCCCCTTTATGCTCTCCAGGGCACCTCTGTTAGACAGTTCTTTGTATATAAGCTACAATTATCATCTACGGCGGTGGCACAATTTTGCATAACTAAAATATAATTTATAAATTAATTCTAGAGTATTGTTTTTGTCAGGTATATATGATATCCATTAGGATTGTTAATTCTTTATTTGATAAAGTATACATTGTATCTAGGTAACACATTTACGGAAATTTTATAAATCAGAAATACGAAGATAAAGTGGTAATTTTATCTAAGTAACAGACTTGTTACTAAAAGACTGTTATTTCTATAGAGGTTAGATTGATCTCCTACATAATAATCAAAATTACAGACTCTATCTTTAAAGGTGTGGAACTGGAGGGTATATCTAACTTTTCTCCTAAGTTTATACAAGAGAGATTTTGTATTATATATAGAAACGGATCGGTTCGTTGTTAACTTCCTACCCTTCTAACTTAGACCTACCGAGATCTCTTCAATCATTTGCTCCCACTCTTCCCACATTGCCTTAGCAAAAGTTTCGTTTTGAAGTACCTGGAGCCCGGTTAACGCAAGCACCTTTGCTGTTTTTATAGCTTGCTGGTGAGCAAAGTCCTACAGAAAGATTAGCGAGGGCATAGCCGTGCGGCAAACGAAGATCAACCCACAGTTCCAGCAAGTTCGCGGAAGCCAGCATTGTGCACCGGCGCAGTGCCACCAACCGGAAAGCCAACCTGAATGGCAGGCAAGAACCAAGAGACATTACCCTGATCGGATGATGCGGACGCCTCGCCCGAGTCGTCCTCGGGTGCAACAACGGTGAAATTGGAAGTCTCGGCGTCCTCTAACGGGTTCAGATGCTCCATCTGGAGTCTATGGTACTCGCTTGCCAGCTGAAAGCTGGGGTTCTGGTCCCAGTAGTCCTGGAATGGAGTAATGTCGATAGTCGTGTTCGTTGCGTTCGAGGACGCGTACAGGATTCTGTAGAGTTGCTCGCGAACTTGCTCAGCGCGAGGCCTATGTAGAACACGTCAGTTGGTTCGTTAGAAGCATTGCTGAGAACATCATTACCGTGAATGGCCTCTGACGCCCCACACGCTATCGACGAAATCGGGGATGATATTGGCCACCATATCGCTCGCTCCCTGAATCACATGGTGGATCCGGTCCGTGGCCATGAGCTGCTGGCGGTACAGCCCTGTACTGGTGTAGGCGGATACAAATCCGTCGAGGGCATTTCTTCCCATGAAAGGTGCCGCGGCCGCGTGCGAAGCTTCTCCACTCCAGGTGACGTTTGCTCTCCAAGAAGCCAACGTCCGCCCATACGATGCATAGGCCTTGTTGCCTGGATGAGCCATCAAACTGCAGTCCAGGCCGTCATACGCTCCAGCCTCCAAGAGCTTGATCTTTCCCCCTAGTGACTCTTCCGCAGGTGTGCCAATCAAGCTGGGGAACAGATTAGCTGCGCGTTGCGGGTGCTCAGAAAGAGTTGATACGTACACCACCTTGCCGGATACGCCCTGGTTTTGCAAGGCCTCCTTCACTCCGATTGCAGCAGCAACGCCGATTGTTGCGATCAAATTGTGACCACAGGCGTGCCCAATACCGGGGAGCGCATCGTATTCGGAATTGAACGAGACAGCACGCCCCTCGCCGCTCGCGTACTCGGCGCGGAACGCGGTGCTGATATTGTATGCGCTTCGCGTGATGTTGAAACCCTGCTCCTCGAGAAAATCTGTGAGTGTTTTGTGAGCATGAACCTCTTGGTATCCCAGCTCGGGGTTCTCCCATATCTTCGCTCCATCAGCTTCAGAAATCATTCCGTTTTCAGACCAACCACTCACCTCCTTATTCACAGTTCGAAGCCCGTCATCCTGTTTATCGATAGCAGCGAAAACCTCTTCTGCAAGGCCATTCACACATGATGCACTGAGGAGAGCATTTGCGCTGAGAAGGAGTGCGGCAGTCGGTCGCATCTTGTCCCATCAAAATGAAAATGAACAAAACGAGGCGCAGGACCCGACAGCGATCATAAAGTTTATATACCAACGTACAACTATCGGCCGATTGCGGTTACGATGACGCGCGCGCAAGTACTGAAGTCCCAACCAGATGACATTGCGAGTTCTTTTATCTGCAATACCCACGTTTGGGTCAAATTTCCAGCGTCTAACCCTAGCTGCAGTCTCGGTAGTTGGAAAGACGCGATAACAAAGCTGGATCTTCTACAGGCGTTCGAGGTTTAGGGATAACTGGATGTACCGTTATCCCCATCTTTGCCAATTATACATAGATAAGTGAGAGGGAGAACGTGATAAATAGCTGAGCAGCCTTTCCTGTTGCTATGTCCAAGACTCTTGGCCATGGGGATTTGTACGCTAAGTCACACCGACCTTCCTTTCGGGGTGCTTTCCCGAAAAGCCTGTTGCCGTTATTCAGAGCCATAGGAGCGGGGAATCGTCAAGAATGGGGTGACTTGCTATTTTTAGACGGATGTGTACTGGATTTCGAACTTGTGTGCAGTGAATGCGAGCACTTGATGGACGCTGCTTACCGATCTCAGAGTGTCTGCTCCCTTTTGCAATCTTTCTTAGGCTGCCAGACATACATATGATGCCCAAAGCAAATTTCATTGAACTAACATTAACTGCGCGTAGCATGGGGACCGGAACTTCCATCGACTGGGTTCATCCCGCGCTTTCATTGTATGAATGACTTCCGCAGCATGACCCGTCAAAACTGAACCCTTCGATAAATCTTCTGCTGAGGTAATGCTTAGAGTCTTTCCAATACACCAACAAGCATAGCCCAAAAAGGAGTGTCGGGATCGCGGTGGCGTGCTTTATTAGACCTCCATGCGTTCTGGGGATAAGGAATCTCATAAGGAGGACGGAGTTGGAGGAAAACATAGATTGACATCTTGGGCAGCGGAATGCGAAATTACTGGGAAGATGCTCAAGCGCCGGCTCATCGCTCATGTGGTTGACTCCGGATAGGGTCAGTTGAGATGCTTTGAGGATTGATGCTGCTGTCGAAATTAGAGCCGGTAAGGTGGCACCCAAAGGCCGAGGTATATATATTTTGAAAATCGCGGCGTGGGTTCTTTCATTGATGTTATACAGTACTATTTATCGTGTACGGACCCAAGGCAGTCGTCTCTTGGAGGAACGAATTCCTTGGAAAAAACTACATGTACTGCCCAGCTGCCAACATTGAACTTTGCTCACTTTTACCCTTTAGAGGTGCTTTAAAGTTAAACATGTGGAACAGTCTGCTCCTAGATGTGAACTAGATATCCAAAACATTTAACCCATATGAATCGTATTTGAGGCGGTCGATTGAGTGATAAGGTTTTCATTTTTCAGAGTTCAATTTCACCCAACGATTCGTGTCGAGATGGAGGGGATCTTGGCATTCATTACATAATCGGCACTCCGCCTCAGTCCCTCTTTTTACTAGGAAGAACTTAGCATGATACCAACACATCTAGGTCGATCTAGTTACTCCTCTAACAACACGTACCTAGGATCATGTCAGACGCCCCCGAAACACTTGAAGCTCTTCAGGCTCGACACCGTAAAGAACAGCGCGATCTTGTTTCCCGCGTAACCCAGAAGAAGAAACAAGCGACCAAAAAGACGCGCAAAGGCGTCAACGACGAATGTGAACGTCTCGAGCGAGAGCTGAAGGAACGGCAGGCACAGGAAGTCGCAGTACACAATGGTGAAGCCTTGGAGCAATCTGAGGCCGAAGCGTCACAGGACGACGAAGCACAGGAACAAGATGCAGAGCTGGACGGCGGGGCGGGGGCGGGGCAGACAAACGGCATTGAGCACGCAGTCTCCCAGCTAGACATCGGTCAGGATGATGTTGGCCCACGCAGGAAACCAAAGAACCGCGCAAAAGCACGACTCGCTCGCCGCGCCGCCGAATACGACGCCCTCGTTGCTCAAGCCAAGCAGGAAGCAGCCACGATGCCGGATCTTCGAGAGCAAGAGCGCAAGCGCATGGAGCAGCAACTCTCGAAGCACCAGCTGCAATGCAAGGAGATTCGCGCCGACGGACACTGCCTGTACGCTGCCGTGGCGGATCAAATGCAGACCCGAGAGCTGGGTCTGAAGCCGCGGATACAGCTCCAAGCCATCGAGGACGGAGATTTGCCCGACTACAAGAAGGTGCGATACGTAGCAGCTGGGTGGATCGAGCGCAACTCAGATGACTTTGCCGGTTTCATGGAAGAGCCTCTTGATGTATACTTGGCCAAGATCAGGGACACAGGGGAGTGGGGCGGTCACATGGAGCTCATGGCGCTGGCGAAAGCGTATGACGTCTCCATCAACGTTCTCCATGGCGACGGACAAGTAGACAAGATTATGCCTGGCGACGGCAAAGAGCAGACTGAAGATGGCGCGAGGAGCATATGGTTAGGGTATTACCGGCACAGTCATGGATTGGGGGAGCACTACAACTCCCTGCGTAAAGCTCGTTGAAGACTATGGACTATATCACGGCTTGTGTTTCCAGACACTCACTCGGTCCGTCACGTTTCCATTCACGATACCAACCTTGATGGTTCGCTCGGGCGTCCAATGCGCTATCTTTACCAGTGCCTGCTCACTCTCCTCACGATCCGTCTTGACCACGTTACCTCTCTCATCATATTCAATTGGATCGCCTGGTCGCTTCAGTAATTCTTCGTGGACGAGCGAGGGAAGCGCGTAAGGTGGCCCTCCCGAGGACGGCGGTTTATGCGTAGGGAACTCGAGGCAGATCAGCACCCCGGTTGGTGCGAGAAGCTCGGCGACGCGACTCGCCCATTTCGATCGCATTTCGGGTGCGAGGGCACACAAAAACTAGCATAGTCGGATAGAATTAACATCTTGGGCAATGGCACTTGAGGAATTCAAAAACGCTCACCGTGTTGTCATAGATGATATCGAAGCCCTCGCCCAACCCGCCGTCGACCTGGACCAACCAAGCATCGTCGAAGAAATCACCCAGCACACACTTGGTTGCGCCTCTATCAATGCTCGGGTCGCTGATCTTATACTCGCCTTCCAATGGCCCGTCACCAGGATCGGCGAGGTAGTCTTGGGCAGCCTTAACGGCATGCTCGCTGACCTCGAGGCCATATGCATCGTAGCCATGAGCAGCAAACAAGGCCACATCATAGCCCTTGCCACAACCAGGAACCAGGGCGCGTGCGGGTCCGTCATGCGGAGCTTTGCGACGGGAAGGGGGCAGCAACGGAGAGGCGCGTTGATTGAGGGTGTCAATCAAGGCGGGATTAGCATGACCGCGGTCCCAGGGGAGGAATGTACCGTCGGACCAGAGCGAATCCCAGCGCTGAGCGTGTGCAGAGGCGTCGTAGCCATTGAAGTGGTCGCGAAGCCGGTCTTGGTTCTGGGAAGGTTGGGCGGAAGACATGGTGGGTGACAGACGACGGTGGTGGTGGGGAATTGAAAGGGTCGAAGCGAAGGTGGAGCGGCAAGGAGGGGCATGGAGGGGCATTGGAGGGGCACGTAGCTATCCGTATCCGTGCACGTTACACGCTTACATAATGCAACTGCATTATGTAAGTAACGTTACTACGATACCCCGATTGATGTCTGTCGATGAACTGTGCCACTGCATCCTGCTGCCTTCCCCACGCTCGCCAGGGATTCTACTCGTGATGTTCCAACACGCGTCAGTGACATATCTGAATTGCTGTACAGTACATTGTACACGTGCATGACGACCAACGGGAGAGGGATCCATCATCAACCTTTGAATGCAAGCTTTGGCGAACCCCGCCAATCCTTCCCTTGCCGTCCCCAGTCCCCGTCCCCGTCCACCCACACACACTCCGAAAGCAACCATGATTGACCAGACTGGACTGGACTGGACGAGGAGGAAACAGGGAAGCGAAGGGAAGCAGCTAACGTTATCCGTATCGTGGAATGGGTGGGTGGGTATCGGTGGATGCATCCAAAGAATCAAGCTTCCCGATCCTTCTCCACTCCGTCATGGCTTGCTACTACAAGTACACAGTACTTCCAGTCCCCACGGTGGGTTAACTAATACAATAGTATAACAGTACACGGATTTACTCTCCCCCATCTCTCTTTCAGACTTGCAAACTCACGAACCGTCTCATCGTGTGACGTGTGGAGAAGAGGAGAGACTGCCCTCTTGGGTTAGCGCACGGAAATAATCAGTGGACTACCGGAAAAACCCATCCGCCCATAACCTACTACGCCCTACGTACCTACATTACCTACAAGCGTCGCGGAAAAGCGGCATACGAATCATTATCCTCTGCACCAGTCCCCTCAAATGCCTCTGTCTTCCTCTTTCGACTGTGTTTCACCAGATTATCTAGCTACATATATGTAGAGAGCATGCATCCTGCATCGCCCCCACCAGAGCACGCATTTAACCGCCCCGGTCACGCCTCTGCCGATGACATTCACGAGGCTCCAAAAGAGAAGGAAGCACATGCATCATCCGAATCCAAGGACGAAAATCGCATCTCAATAGCACTCTCCCATGCGACTGCCACAACTCATTCCGGCGACGACCATTCCGAACACCATGCCCGGCAGCCACATGCTCTTACAAGAACTACATCGGTTACACCCGAAGCTGTCATCATCGAGCGACGACTCCGTAGAGGACTTCTTGCGCGCTTGACGGTCATCCCCGAGGTTGCCAATAGCTACCACTACACCCGGAGAACAAAATGGTTCATCACGACCATTGTAGCTTTCTGCGCCATGGCCGGTCCAATGGGGTCCGCCATTGTCATGCCTGTGTTGCGGGACATTGCGCACCACTTTGGCGCCTCTCCGACCGTGGCCAACATGAGTGTTGCCGTGTACATGTTGAGCATGTCCATTTTCCCTCTCTGGTGGTCGTCATTCTCCGAAACAGTGGGCAGGAGAACTATATATATCGTCTCATTTGCTCTTTTTACCGTCTTCGCAATTCTCTCTGCGGTCGCTACTAACATCACAATGCTCGTTATTATGCGAACACTATCTGGTGGTGCCGCCGCTAGCGTACAGGCTGTCGGGGCAGGAAGCGTGGCGGACATGTGGGAGTCGAAAGATCGGGGACGGGCCATGGGGTTTTTCTACCTGGGGCCACTGTGTGGACCACTATTCGCGCCCATCATTGGCGGCATTCTAGGCAGGACGCTGGGCTGGAGAAGCACTCAATGGTTTCTTGTCATCTACGGCGGACTTACTTTCGTCATGATCGTGTTCGCGCTACCGGAAACCCTTCGTGCAAAGGATACCTTCCAGCAGCAAATTTCCCAATCTGATCCCACCTCCACAAAAGACCCCTCCCGTCCACCCCTTGCTCGCACATCAACTCGACAATCTGCAGCGCAAAAATCGAGAACAACCTTACGGATGATGCGCCGCATCTTCATCGACCCGCTCGTCGTTCTTACCTGGCTGCGGTATCCGCCTGTTGCCCTCACGGTCTACTACGCCAGCATAACATTCGGCTCGCTATATTTGCTGAACATATCTATCCAGTCCTCGTTCGCAGCTCCCCCCTATGAATTTTCCACGCTGATCCTGGGCCTGCTGTATATCCCAGGCTCCATCGGCTACATCTTGGCTTCTGTGTTCGGTGGACGCTGGATTGACCGCATCATGATGCGTGAAGCCCGCAAGGCGGAGCGATACGATGAGAACGGGAAGCTCATGCTGCGACCGGAAGACCGCATGAAGGAAAATGCGTGGATTGCCGCTATCCTGTGGCCTGGCGCTCTCATATGGTACGGCTGGACGGTCCAACACGGCGTCATCTGGATCGTGCCCATGGTTGCCAATTTTTTCTTCGGGGTTGGGTCCATGCTCATCTTCTCCCTTTCGAGCACCATGCTGACCGAGTTCATGCCCAAGAGAGCTTCTGCGGGGATCGCAATCAACAATTTTGTGCGCAATATCTTCAGCTTCACGGGCGCGGTGGTGGCGGACCCAATCATCAGCCGGATTGGGAATGGCTGGATCATGACCATCCTTGGTCTCTGGAGCCTGGTGAGTGGATGTTTGGTGATATGGAGCATGTCCAAATTCGGCCCACGTTGGAGGGGAAAGATGGTAGAGGCGTTGGGGTGATTAGTTTGCAAGTGCAGGACACATATTTGCATATCTTAGGTAATCACTATTAACCCCCTGCGTTAGATGATTCTCCTTAGTTCGACAGCGATCCATACGCGCAGTCTTAGAGTGTAAATCAGAACTCAAGGGGCAGGAAGATAGACGGTCCAAAAGCATGCGCAACATGTGGATATAGGGGGGAATAAGCGTATAATTCGGGCATCTCGCAGAAGCGAGCGGAGACATCCTCCGAATATTCGGCAGCGACTGTTGCGGGGATAGGTGCTACATGTAAATCCCCGCTGAAAAAAATGTTAGAAAGTGCCGAAGAAGTGATGAACGGAAATAGCTTCAATACCCTGCGCTGGGTCCATGGTATACAGCTCAATAAACCGGGGTGATTGCGATTCGCTCGACGTCGTTCTGCCAGTATATTTGACTATCGGCAAATCGATCCCTGCATCTCGCTGCTACCCCACAAGAAAATGCATCGTATAATTCTTGGGGATCTCCTCTCCCATGGACTAGTTATCTTGAAATTCTGAGCTTACCGCAGTCTTCTGTACGCGAAGGAGCCTGACGCTTTTAACGCCTTCGCGATGATGCTTGGAGTTCGCTTTTTCGCCCTCGTAGGCTGCGCAACAGCGGCGTTGCACCATCTATATGTCGGACACACAGGGGACTCCGTACTCCATGCGCTAGAGATTGACGACAAGGAGCGAAAAGTGACCGAGATGGGCATGATTCCAGGATCAACGCCCTCGGCGTCACTAGTGTTGGATGTAGGTCACCGAAGCTCCTCTCACAGAAATGGCATGCTCACAGTGTTGAAGCAATCGAAGAAGACCCTGTTCACCAGCGATCCTGGGAATGCAACAATCACAAGATACGCGGTGCAAGGTGACTACTCGTTGAAGAGCGAGGGCTCTGCTAGCATACCAGCCTCGTGTAAGGAAGCAACCCAAATCCCCATCTGCGACCGAGCCACAACTCACACTCTTGAACAGGCAATACTACGAAATTCAACACGCTTCGCCTGATCCCCAGCGGTCAAGCTCCCTACTCCATTTTTGGGTCTGCCTCTACCGGCGATTGCAGCATAATCTTCTCGACCCCCGTGGCTGGTTCCCACGCGATTCGATCGAGAGAATTCGCAGGAGACATCCGGTCGCTCGCGTGGACTTCGAGTGGTCGCCATCTGCATGCTTTGGATTCGCACGCATCCTCATCGCCCTCGACTTCGATCTTCAATTTCTTCATCGCCGAGGACCCGACCCTGAATGACCAGAAAGAAACCGACATCCTCGCCAACGTGACGGGCGCGGAGCAGATGGTGACGCATCCAACCGGGAACCTGGTTTACGTCGTATCGAAAATCACAAACGAGCTCATCACGGTACCCCTAGGAGGGCAAACAGGTGTGAACGGTTCGGCGTTGCCAAAGCGGTACAATATCCTGCCAAGCAGCATCGACGGATCTCTTTACACAACGTCTTCGGTTGCCATTTCAGCGTCCAAAACCACTCTTTGGACCTTGTCGCAGTCGGAGGTTCAAGCGGTGATAAGTGTCTTCGATCTGAACGCGTCCACGGGCGAGGTGGTGGGTGCAGTCGCGCGCGCGGCCTGGAGTGGCGTTGGGGGCATTGGCGCTGGGCAGATTGCACCTGCACCGTTTATCGAGAAGGATATGATAGCCGTGGCGGATTCGCCAGTGGGCATGGTGGCCATCCTAGGTCTGGAAAAGACGGCACCGGCTACCAAAAGTGGTGCAGACGAGAGGGTTGTCAACATTGATGGCGATGGGTTTCTGGATGAGGTTTGGACGCTGCAGGGCGCGCGAAACGGGGCTACTGTCAAGTTGAAGAGTTATGGGCGCATTGATCTGGGCTTGGACCATGTTGGCGAAAGCGCGTGGGTAGATTGAGTGGTTGTTGGCGATGAATGGGTATTTTGATGGCTGCCACACCTGCTTGCTTTGATAATCTGCGTGAATGCCTACATAGGTAGGTAGTGATATGATATGATTATGGCATTAACAGAGTCGCGAGACGAGGCATGCAGGCATGAACCATAATGTAAGATGGCAGCACGCATGAATGCAGGGAACAAAGTATCGCCGGTCGGGCCGATGGCATAGGCGATGATTGGCCGAAAGGGCGGATAGGCTAGCCGTTCCGGGCTCGCGCTTTATCTTAGACCTCATCGTCCAAGCTCGTTCCAGGCACCACGCCCGTTTTTAATATATCCGTCTCTAGGGATGCTCGATGCGTGCGTTCGACAACATTGGCAATCCGTTGGACATGTGCCGTCTTTGGCTCCAATCCACTCCAGAAATTCGAGCACGTTCATCGCCATGCATCCCCCTAGCAACATGTACTTAAGGACCGCTCCCACCCCGTCCACTGCGCCTTCCAGCGTGGGTGCGCCGTCCTATTAATGCCCAGCCGACAATAATAATAACAACAACAACAACAACAACAACAACGCATCCTCGTTCTCGTCCTCGCAGATTCGTAATGGCGTCTCTTCTAACTGCTCTGTTCGGCCTTGTCTCGCTGGCCTCGGCGCAAACAGCAGGTACCTTCAATGCCACGACCTTCAATGTCGCCGGCCTGCCTCCCGTCCTGAACGGCAACGATATCCCTGGCGACAAAACCACAAACACCGCCCGCATCGGCCAGCTGTTGAGCCAGCACAACATCGACATCGTCAATGTCCAGGAGGACTTCAACTTCCACGCAACTCTATACGCCAACAATGACCACCCTTACCGCACCGCCACGAGCGGCGGTGTCCCCTTCGGCAGCGGTCTCAACACTCTGAGCAACTACAACTGGACCAACTTTCAGCGCGTCAAGTGGAACGTCTGTAGCAACTTTGACAGCGCCGACTGCCTGACTCCAAAGGGCTTTACTTTTATGCGCGTGACCTTGGCCGATGGGGTAAGCCTGGATGCCTTCAATCTCCACGCCGACGCTGGAACCTCCGCCGCCGACCTCAAAGCTCGCGCGGCCAACATCCAGCAGGTCTCCGACTACATCAAGACTCACTCGGCGGGCAACGCCGTCCTCGTCTTCGGCGACTCCAACACCCGCTACACCCGCGCAGACGACAACCCCGGCCTTTTCAGCAAAGAAAACGGCATGACGGATGCCTGGGTTGAGTTGGCCAAGGGCGGTGTACCTCCTGCACCTGGCTCCGACGCCCTGTTGTGCAGCAACCCATCCACCACCACAGACTGTGAGATTGTGGACAAGATGTGGTACCGCGGATCTCCTGCCTTCGCGCTCAATGCAACCAGGTTCCGATACGCCGGAAACATGTTTCTGCAGGCGGATGGAAACATCTTGAGTGATCACGACCCTGTCCTTGTTGACTTTGAGTGGTCCAAGAATCTTCAGTGGAGCATAGGCGAGTCCTTCGGCGGTGTTGATGGTACTTGGTTCAACGACCTCGACGCGCTCTCGGCCGTGGGTGCACCTTCAGTCGCGTCCTTGACCTTGCGAGGCTCCGAACGATTGGACGCGATATCGGCTACTCTTTCTTCCGGTACCGTGTTGTCGCACGGCGGCAGCGGGGGTACTGCGGCCACGTTGACCCTTGACGCCGGCGAAACGCTCAAGAGCGCTGTCCTATGCAGAGGAAACAGGAATGGGAAAGCGCGGATCTTCTCCGCGACCATCACGACCAGTAAGAGCAGAACTCTCACGGCTGGGAAAGCGACAAGTGACTGTGCTACCATCACTGCTCCCCAAGGTTATAACATGGTTGGATTCTACGGACACGATGGTGACGAGATTGACAAGTTGGGATTTATATACTCCCGGGCCTAAATAATGCTAATATATAATGACTCTAAATGGTGCTTAATTTTTCTTGTTCCAGCGCTGGGCTTTCAGTTCATATCGGAAGCGTCGTAGAATGGCGAATTAGTGGACGCGGTACTGTAGTTCATTCCTGCGAATGGAAGACGCCTCTACCTATATTACCGCTTCCACACAGCCGCTTTGTGATCCCAAGTGCCAATGCTGCTAAAATGAATATTATGAGTATTTGTATATCGTCGCAAGGATTAATCAAATCACTCACGGTATCGATACAAGTAACAAAACCACTAAGAAACGTCCCTGGCCAAGGATCGTACACACCGGAAGTTCAGGATACATCAGCAGGGTAGCGACTTCTACTCCGAATTTGTGGGCCCCATTTGAACAATACCCACGGTATTGGTAGCATGAACGATGATAAGATCCCAAGAATGCTCGTTGCCCATCCAGTACCGAGAGTCTCGTACACTACATCTTGGATCAGCCAATGCAAATGGAGCCTTTAGCCCTTGTTCGAGTTGGGGATCATCTACTCACTTTGAATGGTAAACAAAGGGAACACGGCACCAAGCGTGTAACGTAAGATGCCATTGGCCGCAATAGCAGAAGCGCCGTTCAATGGGCCATAAACATCGACGATGTACAATGCCGCAGAAATCTGGGAATCCACATCAGCCGCGCATCCAACGTATGGCGTATGCTCACACTCACGAACAGACACAAATTCCCCCAGGCAAAAGGGATCGCAGCGATCACCAGCACCGCCCAGTGTCGGTGACTTTGAGCCGCCCAGCCGAACCAGAACAGGCCTACAGGAATCCCCACGCTCCCTACCATTGCACTGTACAGCCTATGCTCTGGGCTAGCATGCATTTTACCCATAGCAATCGCTTCACTGTGTTTCCTCTGGTAGATGAGCCGGTCCATGAGCACCCCTGTGCCTCCAGCGAGCAGTACCCCTAGGCCGATGCCGAGGAACGTGAGGCCGGTTTGCGAGGCGGAGAAACCATAGGGCGAGGCGGAGAAAACAATGGGGAAAGCGGCGAAAAAGAGAAAGAGGACTCCAAAGGCAAAGGCCGTGTAAAGGGACAGGAAGAAAACGACTGGCTGTACGTGGATGTCAGTCTCTTCTTCAGCTTGGGCCCTTTACAGAATGAGATATTATCCTGCAGCACTCAAAACTACATACCTCAGTAA
This sequence comes from Periconia macrospinosa, assembly GCA_003073855.1. NCBI lineage: Eukaryota > Fungi > Ascomycota > Dothideomycetes > Pleosporales > Periconiaceae > Periconia > Periconia macrospinosa. The sequence continues at coordinate 1,171,047 of KZ805300.1, forward strand.
AGAGCATATGTAGTGGACGGAAAATGTTCTGCAGCAGCGATCTTGTGAGTGAGCCTTCATCACCCATTTTAGTCTCTTGTGACACCGAGGTCGAGCCTCGTACCTTCCCTCGGCGCCTCAGTATGAATGGTTTGTAGGTTTCCCGCATTGGGAGTGCGAAGAGGAAGACGGCAAGGGCCACGAAAAGCATACACCACTGTGTCCACCTCCATCCTCTGTACTGTGCTGCGAAACCCCCAACCACTGGTCTACACGTCGAAATCTATCAGCACAGCCGGCAAGCAGCTTCTACAGTACAAACACACTCACCCCAGACTCGGCCCCAAGAAAGGCGCCATGAGAAACAAACTCGTCGCTACTGCCCTTTGCCGTGGCAAGAACAGATCCGCATTTGTCCCCGCACCGATTGCGAGCGCAGGGCTTCCAGCCAGGCCGGCGAAAAATCGACACACCAGCAGACTTCCCATGCTCCGAGACAAACCAGCCCCGAGAGTAAACAACATGAACGCGGGCGCCGAGGCGAGATAGACAATCCTGCGTCCATGCCGCTCCGACAACGGCGCCGAGAAAACGGGCCCGAATCCCAACCCAAGCGTGTACAGCGAAAGACCGAGCAAAGCCACCGTGTGCGTTACACCGAGATCAGAAGACACGTCTCCCACTGCCGGAGTGTAGACCGAAGTACCGAAAGTCCTGAGTGTGTTCGACGCATTAGTATGTATGGGTGTAAGGAATTGGGCAAATCGGGAAAGGTTTTTCATCAAAAAAGGGAAATTACACCGCAAAACCAAATACACCCGGGATGATGGCATGGTAGATTCGAGTCGCCGTACGCCAGTTGTGTGGGTTCGCTGCATCATCTGGTGAGTCCCAATCAGCAGCCCTCAATGCGGTAGTATTTGTAGCTTGGGATGGTTGTGACTGAGCGGTCGTCACCGGCATCGTTGGAGCTGCTGGAGATGTGTTTCTTGTTTTGGAATATTACTTGTCTTTCGAGAATATGGTTGTCGTGTGCAGTGCTATTCAGATTGATAGTATCATGGGGCAAGTGAGAGAGCGAGGGTCAACGGAAAAAAAAAAAAAAAAAAAACAAATCTTTACATTCTAAGCTGATACATATATAGTCCACTAACTAACTAGCAGTATCTGATTATCGGTAACTCCATGGTCAGCAACGTGATGGGTGGATCAAAAGAGTGCTCATGGAGCCCTGATCGCGATTACTGAACCGCCAGTTCCTCGGCAACGAGTGTTGTGGTGTTGATGTTTAGTAATCCGCAGGCGTCGCCATGTTGTTCGTGAATTATGCTTTGAAATTCGCTTTGTTTCTCACGTGGGACAATTTGACATCGCCAATTAACACACACCTTTGATCAAAAGCAGGAAGGGGTCTGCCCTCGACCCAGAATAAAGAGCTTGAGAAACAAATTTGCAAGTTTCTCAAAACGGCGGACTACCCCCAAAAAACCACTATTACACACACTATAGGTACAATAACCCCGTCACATCATCTGTCTATTTCGTTGAAGGCTGAACAAGCGTATGTCCTCCGTCGGGGAAAAGAAACTGTTCGTTATAAAACAGACCTCCAGGGCCAGCGAGAAGCAGGATAGAAGCAGCCATATCTGTATCCGCTCCAGGGCGGCCTACACACCTGATCAGCACCCATTTCAATCGACGAAAAGTCTAGTTCAACTTACCAGCCGGATTGGAAATTTTCCTATCTAGCTTAGATTTGTTATCCTCGCCGGAGCTGCCAGCGGTCATCTGTTTCGCGCGCGCGATTAGTCAGTGGTGCTACGCCAGCAAGAAAAGAAACGTTTGATGAACATTCTCACCTCACTAGGAAATATACCAGGAGCGATCGTGTTGACGCGGACCTTTGTTTCCAAGAACACAGTCGCAAGCATACGGCTCAAATGCGACGCAGCAGCCTTGCTAGTCGCGTACGCAAATTGTCCCGCGCTGTTTCCCTTCATGAACCCTGAGATGGAAGTTACGTTCACGACGCTCGAGGTATATCCCGGAGTGACGTCGCATCCCTTCGCGAGAAGAGGCAGAAACGTCATGGACATGTAGTAGATGCTTCCCACGTTAGTCTTCATTGTGTCGGCCCAACTTTCGGGGGAAGATTTCAGAAAGTGCTCGGAAATGGCCTGCGGGTCTTTCATATCCGGCTGCCCATTCGTCGAGTATTTGGTGCTGCAAAACGCATCTTCGTTAGTGATGAATAACAGAAATCTGGCCTCGCGCGCGCGTGACTTACGCATCATCCCTCGCAATACCCGCGTTGTTGACCAGCAGCTGGATACCCTTTGGCTCCCTTTGGCACAACTCGTCGTAAAGACGCTTGACGTCATCCTTTTCGCTGACATCAGCTACGAGGGGAATGATTTTGCCAGGTCCTGTGTTGTAAATCTCCTCTGTTTTCTTGAGCACCTCCTCTCGACGCGATGTAATGTACACCGTTGCTCCGTTGGCAACCAGTGCCTGCGTCATCATCAACCCGATGCCGGTTCCCCCTCCTGTAACAAGGGCCGTCACATGAGACACATCGAAGAGCTTTGACGCCTTGAATTGCTCATTGTCTGCTTTACTAGACATGGTTTTTAAGAGCGTGTAGGAAGGGCTGAATGCGCTTCTGTGGAACTGGGTGGTGCAGGATGTAGGAAGACGAGGAGAATTGCGGGCGAAAAGACGGAGCATGGTGGATGAGGGATGTTATGTGCGCGCGCGGTGTGACCCTGCCGTTGAAGTCCAAGTAAGCAGATCCACCTAATGACGTTGATATGAGCGGGATACGTTATGCACTTTTCTACGAGGATGCTGATTAGCGAGATGGGCCTTGCCAGAAGCTAGACTGCTGATCCGATTTAGAGGCTGCACGGCAATCATCTCTGCATATATATTCCGCGCGCTCCCACTAAAGAGATAAGATTATATCTTATGCGAAAGATAATGGTCGCGAGTATTAGTGGCTCAAATTCACCTTTCGAATCTTGTAGCATCACCCATGTATCTGTTAAAAAATTATCTTTATAAGACATTCTCTGTTCGCGACTATATCGCTTATACTATTCTATTTAGTATAAGACGCACAGTGTAATAAGACAATTTCGTAAAAAAGATACTATAAGTCGTTTTTCTATCGCTATATATAGATTAGATTAATACATAAATCGTTCCTAACCTAACTCTAAGATTCTAAGTTCCGGTACAGTTTTTCTTTCTAACTTAGTCGTCTTACTATACCTTAATTCGTTATCGCCATTAATCGCTATATTAGTCTTCTTTGTGAAATGCTTAGCGGCTTCAGTATAGGAACTTTTATATAATGTGGAACATTTCTTTGTTTTACGATAAACCTTGTTCAGCAGCAAACTATTTTGATAGGTCGTTCTAGGTTAGGTTCATAAGAACAAAGAACATCATCGTACTTATTAGCCCTATGATTTCCCAGACGCCGTCGTTAGGTAGACATCCCACATAACAGAATATGCCACCAACAACCAGAGCGAAAAGCCGCCTGCTTGCCAAGCAGCAAACTTCAAAGACACGCAAACGTCCACACAAAACGTCGCAGATAAAGAACGATCCTGCTGCAAAACAAAATAAGGAGAAGCCACAAGCCTCGTCTAAGCAAAACCATTTCCTGACTGCCAGCGAAAACGCCACTTCCCCGGATCATCCAAAAACTATCACTGAATCTCACTGGCCTTGCCAGAGCTGTTCTTGCAAGAAAGGAGTATTCTTTAATCTGGACAACGAATGTATCTATTGCAGCCATAGTATTATGGAGCACCAGGATGATTTGTTTGCGCCATGGAGTCCTGCTATTGATTATCCGTGTGAGCGACAAGGGTTGGTTAATTCTGTCTTAAAAATGGTACAGGACGTAGGGGTGGTAGTTATTCGCGCAACGCCTCAAGTTGGAAAGACGACCCTTCTTAATCTTCTTGGAAGACACATTGTTCATCATGAGGCAAATCTGGAACCCGTATACATTGAATGGAAAACACGAGAGGAAAGAAAAAATGTTCCTTATACAGAATATATGGAACGCGAAAAGCAGGAGTACATCAAGATCAACGCGAAACAACGAGCAGCCCACGGAACCACCAAAACTCGTAGGAACACCCGAACAATCTACCTAATTGACGAGGCGCAATTCTCCTATGAAGAGGATAAGTTTTGGAACCTGCTTGCCAAGAATAAACCCACCCGGAATAGTGTCCTGTATGTTCTTGTATGTGTTTATGGGGCTCAAGGTATCTCGCATGCGCGCCAGGCCCATATTGAATCCCAGGCACTCCAGATGCATGCTCTCCATCGCATTGAGCTGCGACCAACAGATCATTGCCCTCTATCCATGCTCTTTTCCGTACAAGAGGCCTCCAACGTAATCAACAAATGGGCCATAGATTCACGTATTCCGATTAAAGAAGGTGTTGAGAAATATGTCCATGCAACAACTGCCGGGCATCCGGGAATGGTTGGCATGCTGCTAACCTTCACGAAGTTTATTTACAGAAGGGTAATAATAAGTATCTCAGATCGACGTCAAAAGAAAGTATTGCTAACATTACTTAGGACCACAAACACGATCCACTATCCTCAACATTGTGGCATCTCATGATCGCCGACAACGAGAGCGACTTTACAAAGTGGCTAATGAAATATGGGAGAGGCGTTTGGACAGCATACTCTGACTATACTGTTCAAGAAAGGCTAGAGAGGGATTTTATCCGCGACGAACCCATGTATCGCCATCTTAACTTTTCGATGATACAGCAAGCAATGAAACAGGTCGCAGAATTTCCTGGTGGAGTAACCCGACGCCCAACACCCACATTAGACGCACTTGGGTTCTGTCATAAGATGGGCTATCTACATACCGAGCGGAAGGATCCTACAAAGAATGAGATAACTTTCACCTTTGCTTCACCGTTGCATCGCCAAGTGGCCTATAGCCGTTTTTTCGCTGGCTCCGAAACCTCGGACATCCGCCTAAAACAGCTCTGCATTAACGCGATTGCTCGTTTTAGTCCAGAAGCGCTCTTAAATCGCTCAAGAAGAGGGGGCTGGAACATCCCAGAGGCGGCTTTCCAAAACGAGCTGTACCACTGTCTTAATATAGAGCGCCAACATCTCCCTGTTCTGTCCGAGTATTCACATCGCGGCAATGGCCGTATCGACTTCTTCATGTCCAGACAGAGATGGGGAATCGAGTTACTGCAATCTGGAACATCATCTGACATTATTAACCATCTCACCAGATTTTCAACCAACGGCACGTACGAACAGTGGCGCATCATGGAAGATTTCATGGTCATCAACTTTTGTCCGCGATCCGCTCTTCGTAAAGTGGCCATTGAGGAGAGGTTCAAGCCACACTTCTTGAATGTTGTCATTGAACCCCAAGAATTCGTCGCTGAAATATATTCCCACGATATGCAGTTGATCCAATCCTGGTTCTTGGGTGAAGGACGAGAAAGATGCAACGCGATTAGCAGCAGTTCAGTGACACCTGAGCTAGGAGACGAAAAAATGAATGCGAAAGAGCTCTTGATAAGAGACCAGTTGAAGAGCGCAGAAAGAAAAGTAGATGTGGCAGATGAAGAGAGAAAAAAGGCAGATGAAGAGAGAAAAAGGGCAGATGAAGAGAGAAAAAGGGCAGATGAAGAAAGGGAAAAGGAAAAAGCAAAGAGGCTGGAGCTTGAAATGCAGATAGAAACGATGAGAAAAGAATTGGAGCATCACCGTGAGCGCGAACAAAAACGCAAGGGAAAAGGTCAGGGGGCGGCTAAAAATGGCATAAAGAAGAGGAGGAGATAACGTCACTAACCTTATATGTAAGGCATTAGAATCCGTAGGCGTCTGTAGTTTCTTTTACTTATTAACTCTTTTATAAATCTAATTTTTCTTTTTAGCTAGATTATTTTACTTAAACTAATTTCTAGTTATATATTACACGGGGTATCACTTACCTATCTAATAGGGGTAAGACGTTCCTGCTAAGTCTAGGTTAAGGTTAATAGTATAGGTTACTATAAGGTAGGCTTTAGTAAATTATATATATAAAAGTAGACTTAAATAAAGTAAACTAATTCTATAACTAACTATAAAATAACTAGTATTAATCTAGGTAAAAAATAAACTATTCTAAGTTAACTATAAAAAATTAAAAAATAAAAGATAAAAAAAATCTTTTTAGTTTTTATTGTCAGATTACCGTATTATTAGTAAGAGTATATTACTAGAGTACGTCTACATGATATAGTTGGTTTCAAGCGTACACCGGCTCCCCACCGGGACACATAGCAAAATCGTCAGGTTTAAAGAGACCGACGAGACAACACAGAACAAACAATCATCACAATTATTACAGATTGTCTCACTTAATCATCACTGTGCAAACAAACAATTAAGAGTCTCACTGCCTTTATAAGAGCACCGGTTTATAACTAATTACAATGCCTCCTACGATGAAAACCGTCCTTACGTCGTCAGCCCAGTACAATGAGTGGCTAACAACCTTAAAGTCTCAGGCCATTGCAAGCAAGGTCTGGGACATCTTCGACCCAACCAGCGAAGCTGAGGCACTAGAAGAACCCGAATACCCAGTGCCGCCAACCCTGCGACAGTTCACAACCGGTCGTGGGTCTGGGCCAGCTGGTGCTCACTTACTCAATGAGGACCAGCTGAGGACCTGGAATGCACAGGTGGATTACTATAAGTTACAAACCGATTACTACAAGAACATTCAAACGAAGTATCAAGCTCAACAACGTGGCATCAAG